>JAOYSI010004365.1:384-14374 GCA_025775065.1 Hiodon alosoides
CACACATGCATGCACACCAGCATCCTTCCAAGCACACATGAATGCTAACCAGCATCCCTCCAAGCACACATGCATGCACACCAGCATCCTTCCAAGCACACATGAATGCTAACCAGCATCCCTCCAAGCACACATGCATGCTAACCAGCATCCTTCCAAGCACACATGCATACATACAAGAATTTTCTCTACAGTCTGCATGATTGCCCATGTCTTGAAACAGTTTTTGGCTTGCCTCGTTAACCGCGTAACCTGATCCAGTGGCCCCAGCAAGAGCCATGAACTCCAAATTACAGTCCACCAACCCAATCACAACATCCACGGTGATAATGCAAACCAGTTATCAAATGGTTTTTATCAAATTAATGAAAATCAATTTTATGGTTTACACCAATTGATGTATTTGACAAATGTTTTATTAACTTCTTATCAACTTAAAAACTCTCAGACAAACCGAAAACATAATTATACTATGTATAGCATGAAGATAAATACATACCAAATATGCAATATTGTTGCTGTCTTTTGTAAACTTCATTGTGCATAACATTTTTTTCCTGTTTGGTCCTGAAAAAACCCCCCAAAAAGTTCATTTTGCCTGAAACGGTTGCCGCACAACGCTATGGTTATTGTGAGGTTCTGCTACGCACATATTTTAGTTGCCTTGAGCAACAGTCCTCGGCAGTGCATTAGTTATGCCATTTTAGATTACGATTTTGGATTCTGGAGTTTGGAATTATTTTTCACTTACTGGAATGCTTAATGTGCTATTATTCTATGCTAAGTATTGTGCTTAAACGCCTCTTTTTTTTAAAATTGTCAGTGCAGTTTCATTAAAAATAGCCAGGGAAAAATATGAATTGGCCTAAAAAACAGAAAACTGAAAAATCCATTATAATTTTCAGCCATTTTGGTTTGCATTAATTAACGTACAATAATATAATTGATTTTGACCAGATTAAGAAAAGGTTATTAATTAAATTGTTTACATTTTTTTTTTAATGAAAAAAGCTGCAATGTTTGCATTGTTAAATGGCTATTAAGGAGACCAGGAAGGAGTTCCCATGTGCTATCATTTAACAACCGTGCATTGGCTTACAGCCCATCCTTCAGTGCATATATGAATTTATTACACCTGACAGTGTTGGCAGTCTATACAACGCCATAGCAAAAGGCTTACAGTACCCATAGTTCTCTTATCAGGGCACAGATAATTGGACAAAATCAGTATGCAAGTCTTAATAGTAGGAACTGTCAAAATGTGACAGACTAGACATTTTCAGACTCTACATTCCCTGTCTGCACCATCATAATGTCGAATTTGTAGGCATCAGAATAAATGCATACTGTTGTTGCTGCTTCATGATGCAATGAGGCAAAATGCGTTTGCTAGGAGTCTGTGCACTTGTTATTCTGTGTTTAGATTCATTTCCGTTCTAGAGTGGAGAGAGCCTGCAACCTGCCTCCTAATGTCATCATTTATGGGTGCTAAAAACCTCAGCAAAATAAAGAAAAATCTGTTTTCCTTTTTTTTTTTTTAAAGAACAATTCAGTTTAATGTTAACCATTGCGCTGGAACTGCTCTGAACCTGTACTTTGTGTGTAAATGTCGAGATATACCCTACTAAAAAAAAAAAAAAGAAGTGATAATTTTAGGTCATTTTGAATCTCAATCGCCATGCTCCCCTTAGGGGCTGTTAAGATCGGGTCCCAAGTCACATCTACACAAACACCCCAGAAACACCACCAACGGTATGCGGGTACATGGGCCTGCCGTCTCGCCACACCTTTGACGTCCCTCGTTTTTCTAAGACGTAAATCCCGACCCTTTAGTTGATTAGTCCAATGTTGTTCGACCGCTTCTGCGGGACATCTCAGATGTTAAGCGAACTCGCCACGCGTAATTAAAAGGCCGACGTCGTTCATTAGCCATTAGCGGCCGAAACGTGCACTCCTCTTCATGTAGAATTTTTTTGTTTTTTAACTAAGACGGCGTTTCTGTCTGCCTGGTGGCACATCTAGCCACAGAAGAGCTGGATTTCTGACGGCGGGAGTAAGAAGGGGGCCAATTATCTGCACCAGCTTTCCAGCCACCTGCCAGCACTTCTCGCGTTAATTAATGATCTGATGACACCGGTCAGTGGAACAGGAAACCCCGCTACAGTTGGCATCAGAAATGTCTGTTTTTTCCCCCTCCTGTTCTTTAAAAATTCAGGAGTTTATTTGGTTTCCCTTTCATCTGGTCTATCAGACTCGGCGCTGGCCTGCTGAGTTTTCGTCTGCTTTGTTTGGCTTTCCGTTCGAAAATTAAACTGCAAACCGAGTTTGTCATAAACGAGAATGAAGCCTTTTGAAAATTGCAGGCGGAAAGAGTAAAAAAAAAAGAAAAAAAATCTTTTGTCTTCGCAATCTCATAAATTAAATGACAGATCATTTTTTGCTTTGATCTTTCGTGTGCGTTTCCCCAGAATTGTGGTAGAATTTACGTTGCATTTCATGTTTAATTATCCAGATGAAATATAAAAAAAACACCTATAAAAACGCACCAATTATGGTATTGACGCCCCCCATGTTTCCTATGAGATTTTTATTTTACAAATACGTTACAAAACTTTGCTAATTGCAGTTCAAGTATTACTTAGTAAATTGATTATTGCCGTGCATACGCGTGCAGAGAGGCTTCCGTAAAAAAAAAAAAAATTACTTTTTCACGTTTACAGTAATGGCAATCTGGTTGTATTGCGAAGACCTAAAATCGTTTTAAATTACATGATGCCTTTTTTTGTGTAAATTATGTTGATTTATGCTAATATGTGGCTACCGAGCAGGTTGGCCATGGGTTTATTCAAATGAGTGCATTTTATTCAAATAAAAACCCCTAAAATTAAGCCAAGGCTGCATTCTTGGGCAAATAGATAGTAGTAAATAATAATAATAATAATAATAACAATAATACTAATAATAAAGAAAAAAAACAATCCAGTCTTTCAAGTGCAAAAATAGATCAAACTGGCATTAAGATGCATTTTATTTTAAATTACCAGTGCCTATACTCCTGACTCAGAGCCTTGGGATTAGTCTAATTGACCGTTTGGAAGCTTAGGTTCCATGTGGCCTTTATTATTTGGATAGTCTGACCATTGGTCTGGGTTTTATAAGGGTTAGGGGTCACAGTTGTCCTGAATTACTAGTCCCGGTTTTTAAAAGCAAGGGTCTATGTTGGGCCCTGCTTTGTATTCCGCTTAATGGCCGTTTTTCCACGATTCACACATAATATTTTAGATTTATTGACTGTTAGAAATGCTACCACGCCGATGGCGATTCCGTCCTGCCAAATCCTAAAGACTTACAAATATGGAGAATAATTGGTATATGTTTAAAAAGAGGATGTGGCAAAAGTTTGGAAATAAACGCGAAATGTATCTTATTAAAAGACTCAAGACAACCCAGTTCCGGACTTATTTTTTTCATTGGTATATATTTAACATAAAAATGTACAGTGTTGGTATGTAAAGGTCCATAATTAATCTTCTGTTGATATAAAAATAATGTGTACATATCTCTTAAACAAACATTGCTCAAGTTCAGAAACATGTTTATCAGCTAAATGACTAAATATCTGGTGAATGCAAACCACATCCATCTTCAAGTTTTATAAACATAAGAAAAGTTGTATGGGTTTTTATCAAAAGCAACATGTGATTATACAACTCAGTAACACATCAGAGTGTGATATGTTGGTTCACATTGAAAAGTATATCAGTTTCACAGAGAGAATACTAAGAGTTGTTATTTCTGCATCCTACAATGAATAGCCTTAATGAAATAAAACATTAGCATGTTGACAGCTAAACACAAATTACTCATCACACATTATTTTGTAATTAATGTAGCTAACTTTTAAAAATATATATATTTTCCCACTCTGTGCTGGTTTCTAGACTTGTTTAATTGGACAGAATCACATTTATTTCAACAGAATCGTATAGTATCATTATCTTTATTATTTTAACTGAAAACATCCAAAAGTCCAACAATGCAATGATTTTAATATCTTTGCCTTAACTACTGCTCAATATCGTCACCCAAGTCTCAAACAGTAACTCAATGAAAACAGCTGTCCACAGTCCATTTCAGTTTTAGGTGTTTCTACTCATATTGATATAACCGTGTTCCCTGAAAAACCCAGAGCTGATGGACTAAAGTCTTTATACACTCTCAGACGATGTGGCCGATTTCACTGGGCATAAATGCATCTTTTGCAAACTGCCTATGAATGTGACCGACGTTTGTCGCCAAAACAGTCAGGTGGACATGTAGATTTAAATTGTTGGTACTAACGACGCGTGTATTTTTGAGATATGTACATATTTCTGATGAGATAGTGGTTGATTCACTGACTTCGTAAATACTAGGCTGCAAGTTAAATTTAAAAGGGTGGGGCACTGCTAATCAATGAATTTTTTATTTATTTTTTTAAAGCATTTAATTTAATGGATGTAGTCATTGGTTATAAATCTACTTCCGTCGTCCTCAAGTTGTAGGCCTCCTGGCGCTGTACCCAACCAACTGCGGGCCAGAACCCATCTTGTCTGTCCAATGCAGACATCATCAATTTGAGAACACCGTAGAAGGTTAGTGTCGACAGCCGTCTTGAGCGCCCGTTTTCTAGTGGAGGCTGACAAGCACCTACTGAGCCAGGCAAAGCGGTATACGGCCGTTCTAATCCATCGAAAATTTACGTTGGGAACTGAGGCAAAAAAAAAAAAAAAAAACCGCATCACTTTGATCATATGACTTACTAGTCAACGTCACTTCGACGGCTTGGCGAATGCTTGACAGGTGGAACGCGTTTCAGCCCTGTTTGACCTGATTAGAATTGCCAATTATTAAATATGTTCCTTTATTACAAAGTTTTAAAACATATTAATTACCCTTATATAAGCATACGTGTGTGAAGCAGAATTCAGCACATCAAACGACAATTTAAGATTCTCCAAGGTAAAACGTATTTTTTCTTTGAAGCTCTATAATTACATCCCAGTGGCATTCTTCCCCCCCTAAACAGAAATTAAACAAAAAAAAGGGGGGGATCATAAAAAGAGACCACAGACAATGATACGGACATTTTTTGTAAAGTACACAGACCGGTATGAATCGGAGAGAGAGAGAGAAAAAATATTATAAAAAAGTATAATATTTATTTTTCTCATGAGACATTTTTCTTTATAGGAGTAGATTTACTATAACAATCTTGAACAAAAAATAAACAGCCGATTGCTAAATGTTATCCATTTTAAAGTCTATTTGAATCGTCAATTTGTGTAGCTGCGTTATGCGAAGTTTGGAGAGCATTTTTGTTGAAATGGTTCCCTGAGCACAAGTAGCATGAGCGTATATATATATTGTATATAATTTCCAAGATGTAAATAACCATAAACGTGTTTTAAAATGACTTTGTGAATCCGTAATATGATACCCACCACTTCGGTCTCGATCGTAAGACCAAGCTCGCCTCATATTGTATCTCATTCAACCACTGTACACATTGGGGAGCTAAGCGATAATCTAAACTTCGAGTACGTATGTGGGAGTCAATCAAATTAACTTCGACAACAAAGCGTTTAATCCTCACTCTGAAAACTGGATAGCAGGCTGGGTTTACGCTGCAGGAAACTCCATCCTGAAAGTGATTTCACCGCAGTCGAGCGCCTTATGTCATCCTTTAAATGCAGAGAGCGAAGCCCCTGTTAATTATCATCTCCAGCTGCTGAGTTAAATGGAGGTCTGTTTTCCGCTCGACCTCTGACCACCGCCGCTCTTCAGGCCTTGTTTAGGGGTTAACGGAATAGACATTAATGAAGTGAAATGTGTGCCCTGGGTGGCGTAAGCTATTCGGACAGCTCGCTTTAATCTGGAGCCATCTTGCCTTGATGGGAAGCGAAATGATCATAGCAACGCGGAAAAATACCTGTACTGGAGAGGGAGGCCTCTCTTCCTAGACGACGGATATAGTCTACCCCCCCCCAAACCCCGAGTTCTAATTGGACCCAGTGGGGGAGACTCTTCCTCTGATAAGATCATAGCCGCCATGACTTTACACTAAAATGTCACTGCCAAATAGATTTGTCACCTGTAGAGCGGAGCTTCTGTCGGGTGCTCCTTTTGAGTCTCGTTTGCCTTATTCAAGGTGTAATTGTTAATTAGCCCGACAGTTCAATTACCGTTATTGTGATCCTGTTGCAGGTGCTCAATCATGGCAGGAATATTCACTCAGGGTTTTTTCTTTTTTAGGAGTTAAAACATTTGTTTTTCCTGAATAACAAATAGATTTTTGGCATTTTAGACATTTTGCTTGGTTTGGTAGATTGGTAGATAGTTGCATGTTTATATATTTTTAAATAAAATAATAATAATTTTCCTATAGATGCTTAAAACTGTTTTGATCCATCTAGCATTTAGTTAGTATGATGATATTTTAGGTGGTCAAAATACTACAACAAATGGGGCCATTGCAAGGTAAAGAAAAGTGTTTCAAATGTTCCACAACCTCACTACCGTCTTTACAGATTTATACCGCCATGTAAGTGGGTGTGTCAGGGTTACATAACAGTGCACCATAAGGCAGTGGGGCCTATCCAAGTCAAACAATGGTTTTATCAAACAATTGTATGGCTGATGTATGTTTACGATTAGCCTAGGCAAATTCATAACATTTAGCAAAGTTTTAAAGCTTGTTTTTACCAGATATATTCTTAAAGTCATTTTTAAACCTTGTATAACCTGGCACTAGAACGTGTTGACGATGCAGCCGTTTAGTTTTTTCGGTTTTGCACTGAATTTATATTTCTAATGAGGGCGTAGAGAGTCAGTGATGTGGGGAAAATAAATAAATAAATAAATAAATAACTTTCTTTAATTCCATAGTTAAAAAAATTAAGGATTTCCAGCCTGTTCTTGTGCGATAAAATCAAAACGGGAAAGGGTGAAAATAAGTAATTTTTCTCTGATGAGCAAAGGGGTCCTGGCCAATGAGACACCAATGGGTGTGACCCTGCTCATGTTACGGGCCTGTCTCGGAATAAAAGTCAGCAGCAAAGCTGGAACCTGCCGAAATGGATTAAAGGTTATTTATACCAAGAGGCCCTGAGAGGTAGCTGTGAACTCTCCGCATAGGGGCAGCCTTGATCTCAATTAACGGACCAGCAGGTGCTTCCTCTGACACAACAGATACACCCCCACCCCCACCCCCGTGAAAGGCGGAAGGGTTTTTTTTGGGTCCAGCAAATGTAACACTTCACACCCTGATTTGAATTGTGTCTCCCTCTGTACCAATTTCAAAGGTGTTAATTTAACTTTATCCCAATCTCTCTCTCTCTCTCTCTCTCTCTCTCTCTCTCTCTCTATTTAACCCCATCTCATCAGTATATTTCATGTCATTTCTATCATTAATTATATCAATGTCTCATGTATGTCACGTTGGTTGTTAGTGTTAACTGTATGTATTTGTCAAAATTATTATTTTTATTTTATTATAGTTTCCAAATATTTTTATCGAATTGTTTCAAAGAAACCTGATGGTACCCATAAAGTGGAAAATATTTATATTTGTTTTTTTTTCACTGTAGTGATTTCGCTTTTTCTTCTATTTTTGGACATTTAGAGGTCAATGATTTATAATTTAAGAAAATGTTCTGTCTGACAATTTCAGTCTGTTAGATGTGATCTCGTATATGTAATTATTAACAATAGGTATTAAAAATACTACAAGTACTGAACGACAATAGAAGGCCTCCACATATTCTTCAACGCAAATCATTTATTTGGGGTAATAATTTATTGATCTGGTGTTAAAAAAATGATGGTCTCATGAGTAGCCTATATACGTTGCTCTGATGTTTGTCTGTGTGTGTGTGTGTGTTAGTGTGTCTTCTGCATTGGTTATATCACAACTCGAATAGACATGGTGCAGATGTCAATCTGGCTTTCTTCAGGAAACATATTTCCTGTTTGTGACATCAGTCTCCAGCTGTAGTGATGAGATGAAACGTGCAATGTTGTGGTTAAAGCATTGGAATTGTAACTTGTTGGTCGCAGATAAAACATTTTTTTTAAAGAACTTGTGAGATCTGGTGCTGCTGCTGATGCAAAGTGTTCAGCTTTGTGAAATTGTGAGTTGGTCTACGGATAACTAAATAATGTCACTGCAACGATTAGGAGGAAAATCAATTTAGAATGGGAGAGCTGCACTGGCACCCAGGTTTATTCACCAACTGTCTCTGAGCCCTTTACACATCCTGCCAGCTTCCAGTAAAACTCTGGCATTTTCCCAACCTGCTAAATAGATTCAATATGAACAGGCACTGAAACCCATTCTGAATTTCTGCTGCCATTTAATTCCAACAATTTATTTTTCATAAGTAAGTAAAACGAAGAAGAAGGGGGAAAAAAAAACTAACGAAAAATTAACAAAAATATGATTATACACAGTTTCACAATTATTTACTGAGCTCCCTAGGAAACCCAGACTCAGAAATAACGGTGTCTGAGTCACTCCTAGAGCCAGCTTGCTGTGTGTCACAGAACTTGTTGTAGCTGACTTGCTAGCTCGTTAGCAACAGCGTCAACTCAAACATTATGCACGACGCAACATACAATCTGGGTTTCACGTTTCAGTGACAACAACACATGTCCGGTTAAAAGCACATCTTCTGAAACGTGCGCTTTCCTTGCATGCGTAATTACACGGAGTTTGTCTCCTTTCCTCAGGTTTTCGTCTGGACGGAGGACACTCATTGGGTTTCATTTCAACGCGGGTAACGAAGAAAGGAAAAAAACTACGAGCTGATATATGAGCACAGATAATTGCTGTTATCTGTAGCTCATTAAATTATGCCCCTGAAGGTGATCTCTAGGTGAAATGCTCATTATCCGCAAAACTAAATGTTTTTAACATGAGTTTCTGTCTGGAATTAGAATATGTTTCGGCTGACTGTGTGTGCGTCTGTGCAAGGGGGTGGGGGTACATTTTTATTTTTTTTATTTTTTTTAAACAACAAAGGGGTATCGATGCGTATGAAAATGTAGAACTGTTAATTTTTCCGCAACAAAAGTAGTTTGCTTACGGAAATAATATGTTGGTCATTCTATAAACAAATTTACTAGTTTGACTAGTAAAACCGTGTGACATCGCTCAGAAGAAAAGAGGGAATTGGGGTGTATGTACATTGAATCCACACACACACACACACACACACACACACACAATAATAATTATAAGGTGTCAGATGAGAGAAAAGGGAAGAAAAAAGCTTTAAAAACAGACAGCTTCATACGTAACAAGATGACAAAACAAACGCAAACATACATTTTTTTCTTATTACTTTTCTTATTAAGACTGGTATCTGAGGATTCTTATGACAGCAGAACCACAAGCAGCATTAAATAGATGCCTTATCAAGCTGAACAAGTAGCCTTGGAGATATTTTGCTGTACCTGATTAAGAACTATAAACTAGTTCTTTGCAGGCATATACAGTTTAATTACATTTTTGACAGCTTAAATGCCAACCCTTATAAAAACAGCACATATAGACAGAGCATTTAAGCCCTGTGTTTCCTAGGGCTTAAATGCCCACCAGCACCACCCCCCTCCAGAAAATAAAGAGTATCTGTTTATAATTATTCACAGATGGGCTGGATTCTCACGTAAAAAAAGTGACAAGAAATGGGAAACACAAATCCAAGCGCATCTGCACCATTTTCCTCACGATGTCAGAGGTGCATAATGTCGTGTACAGTATAGGGGATGTTCCTTTAAGAGAATCGCTGTGTTGCACGGGGATACGCACGAGGGAGTCCGACAATAAAAGAAGCGAAGTGAAAAACTGGTGTCTGTGGTACGAATAAGAATACGGCCTAATTAATGGATTAAGGCAAAGAAAGATTATAAAAACATAACACAGAAGTCTAGCGACCGTTGTACCAGGCCTGCACAGAGTGGGAAAAGTGATTGCCCACTGCCAGAGCACGCGCTTTGGCATTGCATGTGACACATGGCACGGTGTCAGATTAAAGGGAATTCCTGAGCGCACCCGTATCTTTCACCAAATGACTAATCTCCTAGTCTACATAATTACTTTGTTTCTCTTAGAAAATCGAATCATTCAATAAACGCTTCAAGTGCTGTATAAAGATATTCCTTTGTTATATATATACATTCACCTGCTGTGTGTATAGGAAGTAATGGCTTGCAGTAATTAGCTGTTTAACAAATTTGTCCTTATTGTGATTTGCAGACATGTAAGTGCAATCTGAAAGTGGGCTTTGGTTAGGCACGGTTGCAGACTTCTGCTACTGACAGGCTGGATTCTGTGTACAAAGAGTCCTGTTAGAATGTTGTAGTGTGCAGTAAAGTTCGCCGACCTTGAATAAAACACTGAGGATTAAAAGCTCTACTAGATTTGTCAAATTATTTCATTTTTCCTCGAATACCTTGGCCGAATCATAAATCATGTTTCGGGGGTTTCAGTGAATATTTCAGTGAATAAAGCGTCTGCAGAAAGTTCTGTTTTTGGTTCTGTGACTTCTTTCTTTTTATACTTTTTATATTATTGTTCAATTTTATCGACTGTTGGCTATAACGTTATAACGTTATTTCTTCTGTGTGACTAATTCCCACAGAGGGTCGAGGCAAGCACAAACTCAGTTTTACCAGTAAGTTAAATTGCAGTGGTTCATATGTTCATCCACAGAGTGGCCTTGAAACCCATTTTATAATTACGCCCACGCGGCTGGATTTTCCCTGGAACTTACTATCATTTCCTCCCCACAGAGCCAGAAACTCAGGCCAAAGTCAGGGCCTCTGGAGTAAGCACAAATTCTATTCTAAATATCACGAGACTTTTCATTAATGCTGACTTCACCATGCTACCAATGGCAACATCTAACCACCGTAACCAATTGCTGATATACTTTTGATTGCGGGGGCTATTTTGCTGTTTTTGTTTTTGTTTTTAGGGATCAAGACAATGTCAGTTTTTCAAACGCATTGCTTCTCTGAGAAAACAGTTGTGATTGGCTATGCAACGGTAATCTATGCCACACCTATGCGTTGATTACTAATTTAAGCCAACCCTTTTAGCGGCTGTGTCCCACATTGACTGGGATCACCTTGGTGTTTGATTTTTATCAAAATAAGTATTTTCTTTTCGCCCATAACAACCTCCTCTACAATTTATTGCTGGACTTAATAGATCACGGACCTAAAGATGGGTGGAGGCTGTGCAGATGCTTTTGGGTGGAGAAGCTTGAGAGTATCTGTGAATGACCAGATCGCTGGTTCCCATCAGCCCTCACAGTTGGTCTCTGCTCTCTCAGGTCACCAGCCCAATTTCGCGTTTAAGCGTTCGAACTTCCAGGCAGCTTCCAGCCACGGACGGCGGCATTCTTCTTTACAGTCTTATCCTCGTCGGTGATAACCCTTTATGGCCAATCATGAATGGAAAAACCTTTATGTGCGTCTGAAAGAGCAGCAGTTTTCTCACTGTGAAATCTGGCTCATGCGGGCAGGGTCTGGAGCTGAACCGAACAACGGCGTGAAACGTGCAGATGCGCCCGTGAGACTGATTGATCAGTGTGAAAGAAAGCTCCTGTTTTGATCCCACCTAAGCAAGCAGGCACGTGCTGATAGCCAATAGTGAGTAAAGTTTATGGGTGCCTTTAGGAATTCCAGAGCGAGCAGAAACCTTCTCATCCGCAAGTGAACCAGCAACGTCCTTGCAAGTAACTGTGGATCCAATCAACACAATAAAAACTGTCTAGGTAATTACAGAACGTACTTGAAGTGTGTTTTGTCTAGATTGTCACAGTTGCTATGAAATGACATTAATAAAGCAATGAAGGTTTCTTTAAGTAAATGTGAACATATCCATTTGGATCATTGTGATTATTTATGCTGATTGAAAAAATGTATTTGTTTAATGAAAAACATTTCGGGTCCCAATGACCTCTCCAATGTCGATGCCGATCGTATTGGCTTGAATAGCCAGGCACAAGCGCACAGCCTTACCTGCATGAGCGGCACACGGCTGTGGTGCATTGTGGGATACGCATTAATCCAAGTGATTACACCTGGAAACAATGTTCAGGGTAGGTAAGGTAGGACCCACCCCTCAGCTCTGGGATCCAAACCGAAGACAGATGTGAGCGACAGAATCTGGATCAGAATCCAGCACAGGTAGGCAGACGAGTATCCGCGGAATTAGCCAGGACAAATGGCGTCGGCCATTTTAAACTTTCTGTTTGATTGTGATGTCAGCAAGGTTAATGATTGCTTTTTTTGGGGGGAGGGGGATGTATATTGCTTCAGGTCTGTTTTGCTAATCTAACACTTTTATTCACTTTTACATAACGTTTTTTCATAAATGCACCCCAGTTAGTCTGCTGCTGTTAGTAAGAGGGTCTCATGAATATTTGCGTGTTCACGTTTTATTTAATTTAAGTGTTTTTACCTCTTTTCCATTGCAGAAAGTAGGCGCATAAACATTGTGGTGAACAAGGGGGGAAATAACGGGAAAGGACCCCGTCACCGTGCTTCAGCTCTGTGTATAAATGGAATTACATAACGTTTTGTGTACGCGCTTAACAACTCCTGTTGGAAACCAAGTGTAAAGTTTGAGATCATGCCTTTCGGGTGGGGAAGGTCACAGACGTACGGAAGTGTCTGTATGTGTTGTTTTTTTTTTGTTTTTTTGTAATGAGAAACTGTTTAAATATCCACTTGAAGTTTAAGTCCAAATGTTTCAGGTAGGGTTCCCATTAACGGCAGGTGAGAAATTGGAATAATGAGGCCAGGTTAAAACCCAACATGTGTGACACAAATGAAACGTTGGTGATCAGGATCAGGTCTTGCTGGCGTATGTTTGCGTGTTTGTTTATTTTCACAGAAGCTGTGAATCTTCACACGCCGAGACAGACTTTAGAAACCTGCTTAATGCTTTATTCAGGGGTGTGCATTTTTAACAACAGAGCCTCTGGCTATAGTCTGTCATGTCCTGCAGACACTGAAAGACCCCTTTATTGTCTGCGTTATTATTAACGAGAGATTATTAACGAGCCGCAGGTTGCTTCAAAGCTATTGTAACAATAACTGTGTTTTCATTAGGCCCATTGCTTTGATATCACACACAGAATTGTTGATTCTCACATCTTGTGGTAATATTTTGGCTGCATATGTCCACCCTCATTTACTTTAGGGAAGGCCAGAGACGTACACAAGTGTTCCATTATGAAGCATGAAAATAACGGGAACGGGTTGTGTTGTATGTTTTCGTGTTTGAGTGTACTTTTGAGTGTCCGGGGAAAGACGGTGTCGAGATCGTTGTTCACAGATGCCAGCTTAAAGTGTTAGCTCTCATGATTCCAAGAATAAGAAGATTTGAGCGTTACCTCCTGCAAATAATTAAATACTGAAATGTCAATGAAATAGCATTTCTAACTTTAGCATTTAACTATGCTTATCTGGAGGCAGCTATTGGTGTAGTATGGACAGGTTTACTAGGTTTAAATGTTCTGCTGGAATATGTGATGTCCTGGAAAATGCTGAGCTGTTGGCTGCTCCAAGTTTCATATTGCTGTCAATCAACCTTTGTGAAAAAAATGTATTTCCAAAGTCAAGTACACTTTACTGAAGTAATTTGTGAAGGAAAGAGTTGGGGGTGGTATTTTCTGAATGTTTAACCGCACAGTGAAAGGCAGGAGAGTTTGCAGCAGAGTGAAATTCTGAGGTCCAGACCGTTTCTGTCGCTGGGTGATGGGGGAAAGCTGTAGGACTGTCTCAGTGGGGTCTTCAGCTCACACTGAAACCTCCTGCTTCACAGAATTCCCAGGAGGAAGCTGTAGGAGTGTCTCAGTGGGGTCTTCAGCTCGCACTGAAACCTCCTGCTTCACAGAATCCCCAGGAGGAAGCTGTAGGACTGTCTCAGTGGGGT
>JAOYSI010004366.1:0-14372 GCA_025775065.1 Hiodon alosoides
CCGTGCATCTCTTGCGCTGGACCATGGTCTCACCTCACCGTGCATCTCTTGCGTTGGACCATGGTCTCACCTCACCGGGCATCTCTTGCGCTGGACCATGGTCTCATCTCGCCGTGCATCTCTTGCGTTGGACCATGGTCTCACCTCACCGTGCATCTCTTGCGCTGGACCATGGTCTCACCTCACCGTGCATCTCTTGCGTTGGACCATGGTCTCACCTCACCGTGCATCTCTTGCGTTGGACCATGGTCTCACCTCACCATGCATCTCTTGTGTTGGACCATGGTCTCACCTCACCGTGCATCTCTTGCTTTTGGCTATAGTCTCACCTCACCGTCCATCTCTTGTGTTGGACCCCGCCCCCCGGAGAACCATTAAATATAAAAAACAATGGGTCATTATACTAACTTCCAGTGAATGCGTAACAGAAGCCTTGTTCGCTTCTGAGAGTTACACGAAAACCCTTTTGTACCATAAAACAGGGACAAATTTCTGCAATGTTCATTTGACGGAAAGGCTGAGCAGCCTCGAACGCTGATCGCTGCTTCCTGGTCACAAATGAGAAGCAGAAAACTCCTTGCAAAGCTGTCTAGTGCACACGTAAGCCACTCTGCCGTATGAGCAGCTCCCGGCAGCACAGCAACGGCGGGACGTCTCCGGGGAAACCAAAAACCTGAATAATTATGTAAGATTTTTCCTTGGCTCCTCCAGAGAAACGATGACCTTCCGTTTAGCTGAGAGGCCCTGCTCTGGCTCAGCCGCCTGCACACAGGGCCTCCCCTTCACCAACCATCAATCACGATATATTCCCCCACGTGCGTGTCTGTCACAACTTCCTTTGGGTTAGCTCCATGCACATGCAGGCTTCTATGAACCTACGTCCCTGGAATCATGGTCCCTGGTCGCGAGCCCCACGCTTGACTTGTGATTTATACGACAGTTTGTTAGGTGGATCTGGGGTGAAGCAGTACAGAGTGCTTGCACTCCTAATGAGGTGGTTTCTCATAAAACTTTAATTTAAATAAATCACCGGTTGGAGTATACCTTTAATATTACATGAGTAAAAAATAATAATAATAATAATTTTATGTTTACATCCACTCTCTCTGCAAACACTTTTATCAAAAGTGACTTACGTGTCCACTGAACGTGGAGCGGCGCTGGTATAGTTAGTCACTAAGTTAAGAGATTAGTTACATCATATTCCATACCAGCTATTTTTGTGGACACTCATACCCTCTATTTATAGGGCCCAAAACATTACAAGCAGGTAAAAGAGTTTTGTTTTGTCATTGTGTCCTCTGGTGCGTCGTCTTGAAAGCTTCCTCCGATCACACATCCCATTGTTAAGCCTTCTTTTGTGGATGTTGGCCAAAGCTCCAGCTTTCATTGTTAAAACGCGCCGTTTATTTCACTGCGCGGAGATTAAGTAAATAACTCTCATTATTTCTCTCACAAATTGTCCAACGATTGTGGCGGGGTTTGTTATGCCAAGGAAAAGGCTGGATACACAGCATTGCTATTAAAAAAAAAAAAAAAAAAACATTTTCAAAGTAAGATTATGATCAAACTGAAAATAAAGCGCTGACGCGCTGTGAAAAAGCTGTGTATCTACAGTCTAAAATGATTACCAATGCTTAATCAAAGGTACAACATGAAGTCAAATTGAAATAGAAATACATCTTCTATTCTTCCCATGC
This sequence comes from Hiodon alosoides, assembly GCA_025775065.1. NCBI lineage: Eukaryota > Metazoa > Chordata > Actinopteri > Hiodontiformes > Hiodontidae > Hiodon > Hiodon alosoides. The sequence goes on from JAOYSI010004366.1 coordinate 1,701, forward strand.
CCCCCTCCTCCCGCCTTTTTATACGAAAATTACAAAAGATGAAAGATAACTGGTTTTCCCTTTAGATGAAAAAGGTTTTCCTTTAATTAGCATACTATGTTCTGCGAAGCAAGTGGCAAAACTTCAAAACAATGTTTGATATTACTACTGTTTTTATCACGACTGCACAGAAAAACTATATCCAGGACCTGAGCTTTGTTTCCTGACAACTCAAAGACGTGTTCCATTGCAGCGTTTTCCGCCATCTGCTTAGAGCAGCTTTACAAGTTACGAAGCCTGCCAAAAGTCTCATTACGGCGAAGACACCGTGAGAGAGGACTGGCATCACATGGCATGGCAGCAGAGCGCATTTATTATTTATGCCCTTGTAAAAGGAGCCAAAGGCAGCCCTTGTTAGCTTAGTTTCCCGAGGTCTGAGCTGAGATTCATTCTGGTTCGCAGCCGATCCGGTTCAGCGATCCGTAATCCGAAAGAAATGAAGGACTGGTGAGGGTGAAGTATCATGGAAGGATGTTGAAGGCGCTCAGGTATTTTTGTTTGCCTGTGTGCGTTTGTGTACATCTTGGGAAGGAGGGGGGCGGCCCTTATGGGCCCAAAGGCAGCTGATCGCAAGGCGAGGTGACCCTCTAAAGACCTCTTTACATATGCAATACAAATTAGGTAGAAGCAGCAGACTGGCTGAGCTTTGAACATTATCCTGAGAGATTTTCTGGCATAAGGTCCATCACAAGATGACACATACCCTGACTCAATCATTCTGGATTCATTCTCCTTCCTAACAGCTAAATATGTGTGTTGCCTAAACAAAACCAATAAGCTATTAAAAGTGCATTGTAACATTGGCCCTTTTAGTGTAGCCTAACTATAATATTGTAGTCTTGAATGATTCAGAGTGCAATTCGAATCCTGAAAGATATGTATGGTATGACTGATTCATTTTATTTTAGTCGAGGTTTTATGAGAATGTCATAATCGGCCTGCCGCTTGTTAGTTGTCAGAGACTAATGTAAGCCGACCATCTGTGCCGTCAGGTTTCTACTGTATTTATGCGTTGGAGAGTTTAATCTGAAGACTACAGTCTTTGTCTTTTGCCTTTATCCACAAAAAGAAATTCAAACCTGATGTTTTCTGTACAGATAATTTGAATCTAAGTGCTTTGGGTTTTTCCTGATCCTAACACTACTATTTTTGTCCTAGCTGTGGTTTTTACTGTGAGAAAGCCAGTTAATTAAGGATTTGAAAATAGCTGCCCGTTTGCAGTTCCGTTTGCGATTGCCACGTCGAGTTCCTCACCAGGATGTCCAGTTTCACATTGGGAAAAAGAGCTTCAGTTTGTTTTCAGCGTAACCAACCCTCTCTCAGAGGACAAACCAGGGAGCTGGAAACAGCCAGGTTTTGGCCTAATTACCTCCTTCTCCATCTCCTCCTACTGGTCTTACCTGTGCTTGGGTGCAAGCAGCCATGACGAACTTTTCTGCATTTCCTGGAGCACAGAGAGGCATCTGTGGAGCCCAATTATGCCTGCTTGAATTTACCTCTTGTAGTAGGTGTGTCCATCAAGCATAATTAATGCTAAATTGTTTTTTTTTCTCAGCATGTGAGTAAATGCTTGGATCAGGGCACCGCGTGGCTTTGATTTACCTTGTGTCATGCAGCCCCACGGACCCAAATTTATTGCTTTATGAAGTTCAGACTGCAATATCGTTGACAGCAGCCACAGACAGTGTTGTCGGGGCAATTTGGAGATAGCGGACCCAGGAATGAGTGTTAGGTGACCGGCTCTAAATGGATAGCAAAATGCAGCAGCAGCCTCCCACAGGCAGGGAAGAACTTCACCTCACCTGTCCGTGACCTGAGGAAGAGAAAGAGAGGAATTCAATCAGCTGGGGGGCCCCAACTCTTCAGTCTTTGTGGGAAGACCACCAGACACCACAACAGACTTCCACCCATGGAAAGGACACTAGGGGAATTTGAATAATTTTTTACTTTTAATTATTTTTCTATTTTTAGTGGAACCAGGGGCTTTAGTTCTTAAAAAGCTGGATTGCACTTATGATCAGAGTTGTAAGCCGAAATCCAGGAGAGGCATAGCTAATGCACCTGCTTAACCTAAATTGATTTTATAATTTTTTTAAATTTGGAATCTGCAAAATATTTTGATTATTTGATTTGAATATACATCTCGTTAAAAATCCTTAACATCGGGGAGGGTTAGGAAGGAGGGTTAGGCAGTTGTCTTCAGGCTGTCCATGTTTTTTTTACACTTTGTAGGCTACACAGCCTGCACGAGAGGTTCAGCAGCGATTAGTGGGGAGGCCTGGTTCTCTTTACTGCACTTCCAGCCTTCAGGCGCCAAAGAAACCAACAGGAGATAATTAGCGACCATCCGGGAGAAGTACTGCCAATTTCATCCACCCCAGCCTGGAGCGGCGCCCTGCTGCTGTGCTCTCCCGGTAACAGTCAGCAAATGACATGGGTTGGATTCAAACCAAATGATCAAATGACATGGGTTGGATTCAAACCAAATTACATAAGCTTGATGGAGAAACCAGAACACTAAAACCCCATGCATAAAAGTGGCTGGTAAGCAAGTTCATCATCATTTATCGTGTAACAAAGCAAACACACACAAACCACTTTCTACAGTTGTAACATTTCATTATTGGCTTACTTTAATAGCACTTGCTTATTTAATCCTCCCATTGCAATGAGAACCAAAATAGACACGGAGGTTGTTATTTTAACTGGCTGATATTTCTCCAACTGTGATAACTTTTCAAGCAAGGCCTTTGAATTGGTTTAGAACAAATATAAATAAATTGAGGAAAACTGCTGTGAGAAAAATACAGCCAGTACTTTCTCAGCATTTATAACACAATTAATTCAATCGACATACGGAAACTGTCAGCTCGTTTGAGCAGGATACGTTCTGAAAACTCATTGCCAAGACATTTTCAGCAGGTGTCATCCAGACAGCCAGCTGTAACACATTACTGTGACGCAGTTGCCACTTGACAGTTCCCTGGTGGTGTGTGTGTGTGAGTGTTTTTGTCAGGTAAGTGGGTCAATATACCTACCTGAACGCAGCAAAGTGCCTAAAGCCCCAACGTCGATGCATTATTTATGGGTGGAAATATCCCAGACGGCCAGGGTTCCCAGAGCCACGTGAACCACTCCACAGCCTTGCTGAGGCGCAATTAGGGAGCCTTCCCCTAGCTTTAAAACTTTAAAAACGCTGGGAGTCCATTTGGGGTAATGGAGGGTCTTTCGATTAAAAGCAGGCAAGCTTGGTTCAATTAGCTTTAAAAACATTGCAAAGGATCTGCTAATGTTGCTATAGGGGGTACAAAAGTGTGCCGTTTCAATCTAACAACAATTTTTACTGAGCCATTCACAAGTTTAATCTCCTCTCGAACTTGTGACTCGGCAGCAAGAGTCTGCGGGAGTGCCGGTCGCCACTGAGTTGTTTGTTATTTTTGTCTCAGTTGTGTCCCGAGGAAGACAGGACCAGAGCGCGACGCAACAGCGGCCCGGGCAGGAAATTATTTTCTGCTCCTTTCATGCAAATGCACCTTCCTCTGATTTATGTCATTGCCTCGCAGCCTGACAGTCATGTGACGTGACTGCAAGGCCATTAAAGCTGTTTTGAAAGCATTGCCTCAGAGCTATTAAGCAGGACCTTGAATACAGCAATACAGCAAAACTGTCCCAGATCATATTCTTAAGTGGCTTGTCTAATACCATCAGTAAAGCCTCCATTTTCTGAGTAATTTGTCATTTGCAGCAATGGGTTATACATTTAAATGTCTACTCTAAAAATCAGTACAGCTGTCTAAAAGCAGTCATACAATATGAAACAGGTTTGGCATGAGGTCACTCAGAGTTAACAACTGTTTTTTGATTAAATATATTATTTCCATCCAAACACATCTGTAAACACACAAAGTAATTATATCATGTCCATTAAAGCTAAGGACAATGCTAAATCATTTGGTATAGACCCCAATGACATTGTCACGTTGTACAGGGCACCAGAGCAGAGATTAACCCAAGCGCAGCTCCCACACAGACCAAGTCCCAGCCAGACACAGCTTTCAAGGCAGCACAAGGACACTTAGTCAAAGTCCACCCTAAACATGATCTTTAATGATACACAAAACCCATACAACGACTCACACCAACAAAACCTTTGCGACAGGGTTATAATTAAAACAAAACCAAGTTGAGAGGTGCAGGGCGAATGAAAACAAAGAATGAACTAAACGAGTTAGTGGAATGTTAATTGATTAATGAGTTGATTGAAAAACATGACAAGTCACAGAAGAGGTGCAGGTGAACCGTGACATTTGATAGGTGCTGCAAGGTGCCAAGAGTAATAGCTCTGAACTCTGACATAGTCTAAAAAAAGATAATTAATTATCAATCAGAACTTCTTTTAAGTCAGTTTAATTGGAAAATGAAACTGAATTTCAAATGTAATACTCAGCGGAAGTGCACAGACTGACATCCAAGAGGATAAAAATAAATGATCTGAATTATATTTAATTTTGAATAGGCTTATATAACTGTTCTTCAGTAAACTGTCTCTGTGCGCTCCATAGCAAGCTCCAACTAAGAAACTTTTTTTGTTTGTTTTTTATTTTTAATTGAGGGTCTACCGTCGACGTACAACATAACCTGTGTTATCTGACGACCATGGCGAAACCTACTTCTCTTTGTTTTTTTTAATTATGTATATCAAGTAAAATGCATATATTTATCAAATGAGGCCTAAGAAAGTCACGTAACCCACCAATGTTATTGACACACATACAGGAGCATAGATAACGATGCTAATGACTGCTCCACACTAACACTCGTCGCCTTTCATGCTGTGATTTAAGCATTTTGATTTAAAAGTAAATAGATATGGTAACCCACTTTGTGTCCTCTGTAGGCTTGTTTCAGCAGATCAAAGGCCAGCTTTCGGTTTTTCTTCTTGGAATACAAGAGATTGGAAGTGGAGCGATTTACAACTGATAGTCTAGAATCACTCCCGTACAAGATTAACTCCCCTACTTGAGTAGCACTAATCAACGTGGAGCTGGGCTGCAATGCAGATACAGTGTGTGTCTACTGTTCTTTTTTTCTGGTGGACAACCAAAATGTTCTCTGTAAGAGAGTATCACGTCACAGTTAATGTAAACACGTAAAAATGTTGTCAAAACGCCTTATTTTTTAAATAGTTTGAAGCAAGCCCCAAACTGTGCATTGTAGCTCCCACCCCATTGAGACAGAGCATCAATAATTAATATGTAAAGACGAAAAACTTTTTTTTTTTGTGAAAAATTCTGAAAAACACCTTTTCAGATTAAAATAATATTATAATAATTATAGAATCGTAATAACGTAAAATAAAGATTTAAACTTCTACCAATTAAACAAAAAAAATACTATTTGTATTGGCTGAGCTAAATAATAACCTAAACTACACTAGAGGCATGCTAATGGCGTTGAAATGTTTTACAATAATCATTATACCATCTCTCTCGTTTTCTTTTAAATTTTCTTTATATTTTTATTTTCTAAGTTTCTCCTTTGCTTGACTAAAAGTAAGGCACAAAGTTATTTGTTTGTGCATTTCTCATTTAAAAAAACAAAACAACTAATGACATTCTCTTAACCACATCCTTAGCTGAGCTCGATTTTCTCCAAACCTTTATATTCATATTCTTTTACATTCCATGGCAGCCTATTACGATGTGTATATTTTGTGTTGATGTCCCGTCATCAGTACGGAATAGGTACGTCTGGATCAAAGTTGGACCCGATATCGTCTGTTCCCATCTCCAGTGCCACTGTCTGCAGGGTAAGCACGGTAAACAAATACCGGGATATGTGACAAGAATTGACGCAACCCGGTGTAACTCTGACAGACTGAGCTACTGATCTTAGCACTTGAGAATATTCTAGAAGCGCTAGTGTGTTTAAAATATACCTAGGTTGAAGTGTGCCTCAGCTGAGGTCTGCCGAAAGGTCTTTAACTGTGACAGTAATCCTGAGAATACTCTGCCAAATCAGGAGCACACTAATTTCTCCTGAGGCAAAATTAAGTGGTTTAGTTAATCAAGAGGCATCCCTTGTGACCTGACTTTCATTAAGTGTGAGTTCGGTTTTCTTACTCTTCTTGCACCTTGTTTTCTGTGCTTGGAATCCATGCAGCTATCCATTTTATTTTAATGAATCATTTTCTTTGTTTACTGAAGATTAACTCTTATTCCGCCTTGTTCCTTCAAATTTTGCACCAGAGGAACTAATTATGAGACGTTATACTGCATAATTTAAAGCGTTTTATGCTAATAGTTTTGTAGAACTGATTGCCCCTTGGATTTATTTTCTGGGGCCAATCTATTATTATTATTATTATTATTATTATTATTATTATTATCATTATTATGATGATGATTGTTTTTGTTTTTTTGCTTACAATGTTGCATTTGTTCCCAGAAATGCCTCATTAATTCAGCACACAAACCCCAACTTTATTTCAACCTTTGTCTATCCCAGATACCTAACTAATACACTAACTCTACTCCCAGCTTCTTCCAAAAGAGTGTTGGCCTCACTGTGGCTTCTCTCACAGGTCTCCTTGTTCAAGTGCCGAGTTTTGAGGGACGGCCTGTTCTTGGCCTGGGTGGTGCGATGCAGCTTCCATTTCCTGATCATTGATCCAGCTGTGCTTTCTGGGATATCCAAACACTTTGTACCCTTTGTATCCAAATCTATGCATTTGTATTACTTTATCTCTTACTTCTGCAGAATGCAGTATGAATCATTCCAGTTCCTATATGTATCACTTCCATACTGCTGTCATTAGCACTAAACCTGTCATGTTTTTTTTTTATCATTTATTTCTGCAACATGTATTTTTTTATTTGAGTAGAAGGGTTTTCTTTTAAATTAATTGCTTTCATTTAATTTCAAAATTTGAAAAAAAATAAAATAATTTTGTTTGTTTGCTGTACTGATGTTTCCCTCTTCTTATCACGAACGGCAAAATTTCGGCCCCGTTTTTATTACTGTGTCTTTTTTCTTAACTAGGTGAAAGCCATTGGAAACTAATGCTGGCGAGGAAGCTCTGATCAGCGCGATAAAAATGACAGGCCTTTGAGCTGGATGATTTTATTGATCAACTGAAGCTACAAGAGTCTTGTCACCTGTTGGCTTTTTTTAGCAGCTTTTAATCAGTTAGTTGCTATTGTTCACATTTTTGTCAGTAAGTTTCTGTCAGCCCGTATCTGAGGACCATGAGTTTATAGCCCTTTCAGCAGTAAGTGTGCCGCACAGCGAGTGCTTGTTTCATTAAGAATTCCAATGGCATGTCATTTGCAGTGGTAGCAATCCAATTATCCCACCAAAAATGTACTGTACAAATCAATTTACATCAAATTAGTGAAATAGGATTTGTTTTCTGCTTTGCTTATTAGCAATTTGGGTTCTGAAGATTCTTTAAGAATTGAAGTTGCATTCTAGCGAAGGCCACTCACATGCATGTACTCATGCATGCTGATGGAAATGCAGCTAACCAATGAAATACGTTTCTCCGTTCTCTGGCCGTTTTTTTCAGAGGGGCAAAGTTGCATATGCTGCAAGACTCCATTTTGGTGCATATGTGTGCATGATCTCTCCAATATGACATTTTCTGCTTTCTCGTTAGGCCGCACTGCTTTTCGTTATTGGTGGGACAGCATTTATTTGCAATTTAGTTGCAGCTCAGTTTACTCTTCCTTGACATTGCTACCAGGAAGTGCTTTCTGCCCTAACAGGTAACGCTTGTATTTTAACTGAGTGTTGTTTACATTTATGTATGCAAGGAAGGCACCAATTTATCTCTTTTGCCTGTTAGTGCACTGCCTGTCCATCGTAAAATAATGAGGTTAGACTAAGTGAATGGGTAATTACTTTTCTTCTCTGTTTTATAATCCTCATCCTTCAGTACATCCTTCACATTTCCCACAATTATTTTCCAAATGTAATGGTCTGTTTAATAAAATGCTGTTGTTCTGTTGATAAATTTTTATTACACCAGAAACACTGTTCTTTTTTTGTGTGTGTGTTATTCTTACCTTCAGGCATCTCGTTCTGTGAATTTTTTTGGGGCTATTTTTATTTATATATAGACACACACTGATCACAGGCTGACACAGATATGAACTTCACAGACTTATGTATCCCCTCTCTCACACACACACACACACACACACACACTCAGAAGCTCGTCGAACACTTAATCATAGTGTCACACTCTCCATTCTCTGTTTGCTCTCTCACCCTGAAACAAGCTGTTAAATGCTTTCAGTGTCTGCATGAAAATAACCTGAAATCTATTTTAAAAGTGAGTATTCCCATCATTTATAAGCATGTAATTAACCCTTGAGATATGTTTTAATGTTGTCCAATGACAGCCAGTTGCTCGCCTCATAAATCCTAGATTTATATCTACTTCCTTGTTTCCTTGATCGATGGCATTTGCAGAAAGCAATAAACCTATTCCCTGGGTGGACTGAGCCTTCCAAAACATTGTGATTTTGATTACACAAACCAGGACCCACGTTCCGGTGTATTCTCATTTCTCTTTAATATAGTTCTGTTTCCCGGATCTGCAGAGTAAGTGTATTCCCCAGATATTTCATCCCGGCTCTCGACACCATCGGACCTGCCAAAGTGGGATCATTCCCCTGGGCATCCACAGGGCCAGGGAAGGACAGCACAAGTAATACTTCTGGAGGCTTGTTTACTTTTTAAGTGTGTGAAGCATTGTTCCCCTAGCCACGTGACCCTTGGACACAAACAGCATTTTTAGGCATAACGCACTTTAGCGGTTGGGCTTGTGTCTGCTTGGTATATAAGCTGAACAGTGTTGTGTAAAGAAATACCATGAGCCTGAGTCATCTGGAGAAGGTACACTAATTGCCTTGGGTTTATCGCTCCCAAATGGATTTGATCATTCTGTGTCTCCTCCCCATGCTACGGTCAGCGGTTGCGGTTGTTAAACCCACTGAGGGCTGGAACGATCTGGCTGGCCATCAGATCCAGGCCACTGAATATGGACCTGCATCAAATATTGTCATTATTACGTTTTCCTGGAGTAATGAATTGGGTGCCAAATGGTTATTATAGTCAACGGAGCCCCATTAAACACCTCAAACTAGGACATGATAATTTGCCGCAATATGTTTTTCTCCCTTTTGGTTTCAGGTTCACTGAGCTCCTCAGAGAACAACAAACAACAAAGTGTGCAATTCATTCCTATTATAATGTGCTTTACTTTTAAATAATGAATCAAGGATGTTATCAATAATGCATTGTTTTATACAACTTTTTTTTTCCTAAGGCTTGGTGTCCATTAAATTTGCTGACAATAGCCAAATTTATCTCTCCCACTTCAGAGATAAGAATGTTAGAGTATATTTGCAGGATCAGGCCTCCCATAGGTAATCAATGAAAAAAGTTTTCAGTATTTTTTCCCCCTTGTTGTATAAATAACATGCCTGGATCCCGGATTATTTTTATGATCTTTGGAATAATTCCCACAAAGAGCTGCTGCTCATAAACACTGGAAATACATGTTTAAATGCAGAATTTGTCTGTATAAATGCAACACTTTATCTAATATATGATCAAGCAATATACGATGCAAAGTAATAAAATAATTTTCAAGGCATTTGAAAGTGGAGCGATCAATCTAAATCTCCAAGCATGGCAAAAATAAACAGTGAGCCTTATTAAGCCTATTGCACATCACATTAAATTAAATTGCTGAGTTTGCATAGGTCATATAACTTTAGAATATTTCTCAGTATTGACAGATTCTATGTTGATAGTCAGTCGTGTTGGAAAATGGCCTTCTTCCAGAATGTCTGGTGCTTGTGAGCTTGACACGCTTGGTGTGTAGTTGGAAACAGCTGGCCAGCAAAGCGACAATGGTGACTATCCATATTTGCTGACAAGAGGGAGTACTAAATTGTCCAGATCTGCTGCTGCTTATTTTTGTTCTGAGAAAATTCTGGTAAAAATTAACCACAGGAGAAATAAACCCTGATTAAATAAGTAATTGCCAGAGGTTGTAATGACTGCATGCCTCACAGGTTCCGTTTAAGTGCTCATTTTCACGGGGATCTTTGGGACAGGGGGAAGCTTTTAAAAACGAACCTCAATCTCAACCGAGAACCTGATAACATGGTATTCTATCTTATTTTCCTTTGGATCAGAAGGCTGTCTTTGTGAATATCGGAGACTGCAGGAATAGCAAGCATCAGCAATCCTGCACTGCAGAGTTCCTTTCTTTATAATGAGAGTAAACAAAGCAGGTACTGGGAACTTTGGAAAGTGCAAGGTGCGATCTGAGCCACCAACGCTTGGCTGTTAATAGGCTTTACACTAACCTTTTCACTGTTACAAGCCAGGACACGCTGTGCAAGACACTCTGCAGAATCAGCCAAGTCTGTTGATCTGAGAGCTGGTGATGGAGGCGTCAGAATTAGCCCCTGCCTTCTTCCTCTGTCCTTACTCCTGCATTTAGTAAACCATAAGCCATTAAAAGCCTGAGGACCAAAGGCCTGTGGGCTTGTAGGACTGCAGGTAGTAATTCTGAGGTTTTTTAAACAAATTTTCTAATCACAGATAATAAATCTCTATGTAGAACTCATGTTTTATTCAGCATTGTTTTTCTTATGCCTATTCTTACTCAAAGACATGTAAGATTTGGCATGTATTTCTCCATTCACTGAAATATGTCTTAGTTTTGTTCTCATTTGTGCTAATGCATCTCGGCACCACACAGGGAGGATGAGGAAGAACCATTTGTCTCCTCCAATCCTAGTCGCCTTCGAGCCACCTGTCTCTTACCCACTCTGCAGGCTACACCATCCCACGTGAGAGGTCAGTAGCGATTGGAGGAGAGAACCGTCCCTCTCGAGGGTACTGCAAGCCTGCAGGCACCCAGGAAGCCAGTAGGAGATGCTCATTAGCGCTGAGCTGAGAGAAGCCCTGCCTATTTACCCACCCCAGGCGGTGCTCTGCCAGTTGTGCAGCATGTGCTCTCCTAGTTACTATCAGCAAGTGACACAAGCTGGATTGGACCCGGCAAACTCCAGCTCTTAAAGCATTGCTTCGGCAACAGCCTCTTAGCCAACTGAGCCGCTCAGGAGGGCTACCCATTGAAAGATTTATAGTCAGATCTTATTTTTATGGTCTAAATTTTATCCGAGGCATAGACCTGCATAATGAGTTTTATACTATTTAATATATAGAAAAATTCTTTCATTATTGGATAAGATTTAGTATTTTATACATCTAAACATATTGTATTGCAATTTGTATTGAATTCTGATTAATTAACTGTGCCTTTATTTATTAGGGTACAACTGCATGCAACAATCTAAGTATAAATTAAGGTAAAAGTAGCTCTATAGTGATGTAGCTAAAAAAGGGAGCCTGAGGGGACAACTGAAAACCCCACTAAAGTTCTTTTCACCACTGCACTGTTAATATGACAAAAGTTTTTTTTTTTACTCTCTGTCTCTGACAAGATCCTTGTTTTTTTGACGTAGAAAGCTTCACCCATTTATAAAGCAGGATATGCACTGTGATCATCATGTGTGGTTCTTAAGGAAACAACAGCAGTCTCTCTGGCACTTGGTTCTGCAGCCTTCTCGTCACAAACCTGGTCCCATGACTGCAGCAACCCGGGGCTGACATGCAGTCCAGAATTTATTATGTGCCCCTTACTCAGAACTTTGAGTTTTGCCTTTTTAAAAGTTTTGTCATTTAAATTGCTTAAAAGCACACTGCGGAGGATATCCTTGCGGTGTCTCCTGTGAACTGGTTAACAGTGCCCACTGAGCCATAAGCCTGATTGTGACATCCTGTGCCAGCTCTGCTTGTTTCATCGGTCTGAGAGACGTGTGAGAATGTTTGTGTTTGTCGCAGGCTAAAATGTTTGTTCTCTTTTGCCCACGGGCACAGTATGGCTTAAGGTTTTGCAGCTTCTGCCATACCATGTCAACAGCATGTAATCATCTCTACGGAGAACGTGCATCGTGCCGATAACAAATAGCCACAAGGGTGCAAGTACTTTTAGATTTCACTGCACTGTAGATATAGACAGCATTTTCAATTGTAATCTATTATACTGAATTTCCTCACCCACAAGCAAACCGTTGCTAGTAATGGATACTTATAATAATAAATGTTTTCCAGTGCTATCGTTGAGTTTATTATTATTTAGTCACATCAGGACAAGAATTGGTATACAATGCTCATATACAGACGGGTTACATATTAAAGGTAAAATCGACAGTAAGGGGGTCCAGAGGCTCTGTTCAGCTATGGAGCGCATTTTCCTGGCATGGTTTGGGTCCACTTGTCCCCTTGCAGGGAAGTGTCAGTGTAAATAATTAGAAAGTTATTCTGAGGGATCACCTTTATCCCATGGTTAAACATTTCTATCCTGATGGGAGTTATCTCTTCCAGGATGACATCCTCAGGGTACGAGGGGTTACTGAATGGTTTGATGAGTGTGAAAATGACACGAGTAATATGCTATGGCCTTCACAGGCGCATTGAAGCTGCTCTGACGGCTTGTGGTTGCCCAACACCGTACACCAAGACTCTTCATGTTGTTTTTTTTCT
>JAOYSI010004369.1:0-14371 GCA_025775065.1 Hiodon alosoides
CCCCCCCCCCCCCCCCCCCCCGCCCCCCCCCCCCCGCCCCCCCCCCCCCCCCCCCAATCCTTGATACTCCCCTATAGAAACAGCGTCCCTCACTCAGGGGTCTGTAGAAATCCCCTAAACACAACTCTCACAACCTCCACCAAATCCCCTTTATCTTTTACCAACCAGATGGGTCCCAAGGAAGAATAGCTAAACCCCAATGAGCTCTATTCAACGTGTCCTCCTGTTCTAAAGGGCCTTGTAAGCTTCCCATTGGCAGTAGTGTTATGGTATCTGTGGGAGGCTCCTCTGTGTCTGGACTTAATTACCTCCTAATAGCTGTTGTAGGGATAAAGCCCCACGTTCCCTATAAAAGGGAGAAATCTCTTTCTCATGGTTCTGTGGGGCTAATCGGGGCATGAATTGTGTTGTGTGTGCCAAAGTGAATCTGTACGCTTTTTTTTCTACCTGCTTAGCTTCCGCAGAACCACACCCTATTCCTTCCTTCCTTCCTTCCTTCCACTTTCTGTGTTTTATTCTAATTTTGCTCAGCATAACCTCCAGGATGAGATGGAACTGCAGCAGATCTGACTGATTTGAATGTTTGTGGATGCTGTTAAATGAAATGCAAAAACAAAAGACAACACTTTTTGCCTTTATTCTTTTTGTCTTTAATTTTTTATATATATACACACATAGACGTCCTGCACCTTAACCCTTAACTTCAACACATTTAAGAACATATTCATTCAGGCTGAGACCAAATCAGAACTTTGACAACCTGCTAATTGCACTCAACAAAACTATATTTAATAGCGTTTTCTTCCAAAAAAACCTATGAAATACAGTTGTAAAGGGCGATTAGTGGGGTGTCACAGTTTTGAGTAGGGTCGCGCCTCAGTTGGAAAATACTGGAATGCCATTAAGGAAAAACATTACAGATACAATGTCAGACACATTTCATCCAGCTTTTAATGAAGTAACATCTTTTAAAACAGCATTAACACAAACAATGAATAAAATATCTGGCTACTGCTCTGGAATTCCAGCCATTTGTGCCCACAGACGACCCTGGCAAGAAGGAAAAGTCAGTAGCTGTTTTCGTTCGTATTCTTATTTAGTTGTTATTTCGTGTTCATTGTCAAGTCATCGCCCGCCTCCGGTTCTGTGTTTCTCCTCTTTCTCATTTGCACTCTCTTAGTGGTTAATAAACATTATTATCTTATCATTATAATTGGAGCTGAAAGGTAAGGGAGCCAATATGAGAAATTAAAGCTTGTTCACACAGGAACGCTTTCAACGCCTGTACATAATTCGCCCAAAGGTGGCAAAAGCTTTCCGGGCACAAAGAGTACCTTTTACAGTTCCCAAAAAACCAAAGATGTTCTGTTAAACAATGTCCCCTTCCTGCTGTAATGGCAGTGTTAAACAAAGTGTGATTTCATTGCGGAGAACGTGACCGAGCGGCTCTGCATCACTTCGGTTAGCTCAGTCTAAATGAATGCCTGCTGAGAGTAGTCAAAGTGAAAACTCCTTGCAATTTTACACTTTAGTTTTTGCACCCCAGCTGTGAGATAAAAATGTGTTCTCAATTGAAACGGCACTGGAGGACTTTGACTAAAATCTGTGTTTTCACTGCGCCAAACGGAGAAGCAGTTTTATTCACTGGAATGACCGAAAGATACCAGTGTGTGAGTGACATGAGTTTACAACGAACCTCAAAGGATTTTATGCTGCTAATATTCATTTATAATGGTATTGAGCCTTCCTGCAGCGTTGTTCGGTGTAAAGACATGGGACAGTTACAAAAAAAGTTATTCAGAGATCTGGAACAACACCACGGAATCATTTCAGAGACGCAATCCGACTCCGAGAGAGAACGCCTAGCACTTTTCAAACCCTGTGTAAAACTCGGCATGAATTAAACCCAAACGTTCCTTGATCAAGGGCAGAGCCTTTAACAATAAGCCAAGTTGGTGCCCCCTCCCCTGGAGTATGTCAGGACAGTGCTCTCAGGGTAACCTTGTTAGCCAATTGATTCGAATCTCCCTGTATGATCCAATAGCGTTTACATCTAAATCATATCCGAATGTAAAAATGTAGTTTTAATGGATTAGATGGAAAAGGTGAGACTCATTTTTTTGTGTCCAGGCAACTGGATCTGACCTCCAGCGTTCCTTTCCTAATAATTAAACATTTGTCACTACATACAAGGCTAAGGCAAGCAGAGGGCCCTCGGTAATCCAGCGGCGCTAATCAGTACTGACATTTTAAAATAAAACTGTAATAAATAAAAAATAGTGCAATAGTGTACCACAGGTTTCTTAAATGTCCCGAGGCGTACGGTTTTCATCCAGGCTAGTGTGGCATTTATTGACATTTCTACATTATGAGTGAGATTATGAGAATTCCTAATGAAGGCTCCGCGCTCAATTGAGACTTTGATTAAAATACCACTTTTTTTTTTCACGGCTGCACATTTTATCCGTTGTCATTAGCATAATCTGATTTAGCGTGAATAAACAAGCAAACAGACGGCCAGGGACGGCGGGAGAACGGGACGGAACCACATACACACAGACAGGGGCCGGGAAGTGAGGACAGGCACAATAAAACTATGCTAATGACCTTGATTTTGTTTTTTTAAAGATCTCCTGCCTTTGCCCGGATTCATCCCCTTGTTTCTTGGATACGGGCGTGGATACGTGGGGGAATATCAGTTCATCTGCATTAACCTGTGATTGTGGGCCACCTAGTGCTGGTGTCTGGAGAAGCAGGTGAGCGTGGCACATGGACCAGTTTAACAGGGTGTGGAGTAGCCTAATACCGCAGCCGTACCTCCTGGTTTGGTGCACTGTCCCGGCGCTGAATCTGTTGGGGGGTTATATTGCCCTCAAGGTCAGACAGAGGGCACATGTTGCCAAGCTTTTATTTTTTTTACTTTCTTGAACATCGTGGAGACTTAAAGAGGAAGAGCTGTGTTCTGAGACCTGTTACAAATAAACATTTTACAAAAACAATTAACACCAACAACAACCTTATTATCAAAGTTTTCATTTTAATATTTAATCACTATAATTAGTACTGCTGTGACCGGACATGGAAACATAACTTATCCATAGTAATAATACCTTGATACTGTTAATATTTGTTTTTGCATAATTGTTTCAATAAGCTGGTGGAAGCAAATCATAAGCACTCATTTTCCATTTGAAATGGAAACATTGCATAACTTAAGTAAAATGTAAATATTACATTGTTTAACAATGACTTAATGTGCAGAAATAGCTGTCAATATACACTGTTTTTCAAATAAATGACAGAAACGTCGTCGTTGTTTTTTAATATACATTACCTTTTTTTTAATGACAAGAGTGAATATAAATATTAGTTTGTTTATTAATTGTGTATTCAAATGAAAAGCATATGCAAAAATTGCAAATACATTTGTTTGTCACCGTTACGCTGTAAACAGTTAAATTTACTACTTAATGTATTTATTTAAAGTGAACTACAAGCAGACAATATACATAAAAATATATATAATTTACTAATAAGCCTATTGTATCAGTTCCAGAATTTCACGAACTAGATGTCTCCCAGTCTACAGAGCGTATTACTGCTGCTGCATAGTGTATTAAGTAATTGCGAAGAAGTGACATTTCTGTTTTTTATACAGTAATTCGGTATTCTTACAGTGCATAGTCGTGGAATTAAAAGCAAACAGCAAATAGAAATGCAAACTGTGACTTATTGAAATCGGGTTGAAAGTTTTCAATAAGCTATTGTTAAAAATAGTTTTTAAAAACTCATGTTAAAATGAGTGCCATTGAGTTTAGCTTATATTTCTTCACCACATAACCTTCGATCCTTTGCAAGGTCGCTAATGACGCTGCGCGGAAAATCAGACTAATTCAAATACTATGGATCACAAACCGTTAAAAAAAAAGAATTTGCACGCTTCGTTTAGTAACGTATTATACACACTTAACGGCTGAACTCGGAGCTCTTGCCGTCAGCTGTTATGCGCAGGAGGGGTTGCGGAGTTAAAACAATAACATCAATTTAAACCGCTATCGGGGAATTAACTAAGCGCGCGACAGACAGAAAAACGTGCACTTCGAAAGTTGCATTACGCGCCTTATGTTTTCCTAATAAACTTCAAATTGTGTGAGTTAAATTTCAAACGACTTTTCTGCCTACAATGTTAATTGTAGTTTTTTTCAATTAGTTGACGATTACTCGTTGTATTATTTAAAATCTTATCAGGACAGCTGGCATATCTTCAGGAAATGAGGCTATTTGGTATGTTTGGTATGTAAAAATTTACGGTTAATTTACTAAGTTTCATTTTGCCCATACTCGGTCATTTTTAAGTAGTTGAACCAGAATCCGTATCACATGAATGCGCGTCTTGGAACAAATCGGAATTCCAGTCGGTATTCTTTTGACAGTCCGTTAAACCGACCTATGTACTGAATGTCAATTAAAATCAATCAACGAACTTCCCTGGTTATATTGTTATTACTTATTATAACAAGTTTTGCGGTCTCTGCTGGCCTGTTTTCTTACAAAGTTTTGCGGCCATTTATAACCCGATGCCATGGGCGGATTGTGGCTTCAGTATCATTGTAATTACATGAGATCCCCTTACCACCTTTAGCCCCCAAGACCCCCCCCCAACACACACACACACACACACAGACACGCACTCTCTTTTCCCCTTAGCAGGAAGCCCATTGGTCCATTACACTTGCAAAGACAATAACATTGTCCCCCGGATAGACCATCATTGTCGTATCCTCTATAAAAAAAACCTTCGGTCGTGCTCAAGAGGCAAACAGGCTGTCAGAACTGATTGGAATTACACTGTAACGGTGAAATTTTCTTCTCTTGCTTTAGGTAAGTTCACTGTCCGCCACAGCGTTAATTCGACAGTTTATTGATTACACGCTAGCTGAGAAGTGATGAATGTTGCAAGACGTACGGTTAGAATATTCGTTTTATTTACATAAGTTGAACTTGGTTATTAATGCATTCGTTCAAGTTTTCGTCCAAACATGAAATCAATTAAATTTATATTTATTCTAAATGAATATAGATTGAAATATTTTGCTAAAGTCTTGATTTCCTAAATTTCCAAATGTCATATATGACAGACAAGTTTTAAAACGAATATAAACAATTGACTAATTTTTTTAACCATGTTTGTTGGACAGAAACGACGGAAAACCATGGACTCCGATACTAGTCGCGTGTCCAGCGGGCCATCCTCTCCAGAGGTAGAGGATATCTTCCTGTCTGTGCGAAAAACAGGCGGCTTCTCCGGCACCGTTTCATCTACGCAAAACGACTCTCCTCCCGAGCTGAGCGCCGATTTGAGGAGTCTGTCCAGCAACGACGAGGACGCGCTTACCCTTAAAATGCTGTCTAAGAAAGACCGCAAGCTGCTCTCGGAAAACGAGCTGCAAACGATGCGACTGAAGATCAACAGTCGCGAGAGGAAGAGGATGCACGACCTCAACATAGCGATGGACGGACTCCGCGAGGTGATGCCGTACGCGCACGGCCCTTCGGTGCGCAAGCTCTCCAAAATCGCCACGCTCCTCTTGGCGCGAAACTATATCCTGATGTTGAGCAGTTCGCTGGAAGAGATGAAGAGACTGGTCAGTGAAATCTACGGGGGCGGTAACCACGGCAGCTTCCATCCCTCCGCGTGTGGCTCCATGGCACACACAGGCCCGCTGCCCTCCCATCCGGCCGTTTCCCACGCTTCTCACCCGGTGCACCACCCGTTGCTTGCACCGACCGTCTCGACCGCCGCCTCGCTCTCCGCATCCGGTATCTCAGCAGTGACCTCGGTCAGACCTCACCACGGACTGATCAAAGCACCCACGGCTAACGCAGGACCGCTGGGAAGCAGTTTCCAACACTGGGGCTCTGGGATGCCCTGTCCGTGCAGTATGTGCCTGGTTCCCCCCCCTCACGTTTCTGGCATGGGCGCCGTCAGCATGCCGAGGCTAGCAACCGACTCAAAATGACTGTTGTAAACGAGGCAAAGAAACGAACTGTCTGAGTGATATCGGTTTGTAAATATTATACCTGTGTGTTTCAGTCCACTCGAGAAAACATTTCACTTTATCTGGTTTTAAACGCTTTCTACATAAAAGCATAATAATATAGATCAAACAAAATTAATACCGCGGATGCCGGATTTGCTTAGTTTACTACTTAGTGTATCGGTATGCTACGATTTCTTAACGAGCTTGTATTCGATTAAGATATTTTGTGACATAGTAAACCACCCACTTCCTTTTTTTCCAGTTTAATTTTCTCACATGTAGCTACTCGGACAATTGATATATTGATAGGAAGATCGGCAGAAGACTGTCAGACTGTAAAAATAAAATCTATATATTTTTCCTTTAGTGTACTCTTGATATGTTTAAGACCTTCAGACACTGTTTTAAATTCAATACACGAATTCACTTCTTCATGATTAGTCTGGAACATTTATTAGTAATGTATAAAATTTTCCACGCAGAGCCCGGTATATATCGTATGAAATATTTTATATTAGATTGACTTTGTTGATGTGTTTGGGGTTTTTTTCAGCTGAGTTTGATCGCCGCTTCGGCCTCAAGATACTGGTACTACAACCTCTCCTCACTGTATAGCCGTTATCTCACTCTCCCTGCCTTCCCCATGTTACCCCTCTTAGGGGAAATTAACCCAGTATTTTACCCTTAAATGTTTCTGCCAAACATGGCATTGTCAACGCCCAACACAAAGAACGATCACCTCTTTATTTTTGTATCAAATTTTTAAATGATATTTATTCACATACTTCGCTTGAACTGAAAACGACTGAGTGATTATTCGATGTTAAATGTTAATAAAAGATTTGATTGACAAAACCTCCTGTACGGTTGTCTTTTCTTTCGCAAACTTTACATGGCTTGCTGCTAAATGCTAAGCCGCACTAGAGTTAGAGGAAAAAGCTATTTGGAATTAAATTCGTTTTAACAAAGCCTTCAAAGCAAAGTGTTTTTTTTTGGTATTTTTAAACTTCCATAAAACTGCAGCTTTAACCAAGCTGAAAAACATAGTATTTGGCCGATTAAATAAATAAACACTGGCTAAAGTTGTTGAAAGTTTTGGGCTATAATTGTATCGATCCTTAATCTAAAACCAGTAATTAGGCCATTAACAGCTAGTAACAGCAGAACTAAACAACATTTTTTTAGGATCCTTAAAATATTCGTCAGCCTTGTAATTTATTTTATTTTATTATAACCGTAGGGGTGATGTGTTATCATATACCCGAGAATAGCCGGTAGTTTCTTTACATACCCTGATTTAAAAAAAAAAAAAAAAAAGATATTTCGATAATTTCGATAAAATTGTAAAATTGATTATATCTTGTTTTAGGATCACGCAAAAAGCAACATTGAAAAGTTTTCAATAATAACATTCATCACAGAAATTCAATCAAAGAATTTGATTAGGATCCAAATATATTTCAGATAACTTAGGGGGACCGATCTACACTAGACATTTCATTAGCCCCAAAACATTTTTGTGTTAAAACGAATTTTCTCCACCCATTTCATATTATTCGATTTCAATTATACAATGCAATACTTAACTTTATCGTTAACTGAAATTATTTTACCCAGTGCTCCGGTATTTTAGTATTAAGAATTAATTTATCATACGATTATCTTTATATGGAAAGATTTTAGCCAAGGTTGATTATCTTGGTGACGTGAGGTCGAGGGGGAAAGTTAGGTCTGATAAATTTACGTAAGTTAAAAAGTAAAAAACCTTCTAACGACATGAATAATTGATATTGTTCATGAAACCTAGTCTACGCATGTTCATATTTTTTGCTAATCACCAAAAAGAAAGTATAAAACGTATTAAAAACAAAACAAACAAACAAACCTCAACAACAAAAAAACGAAACGGCCACGTTTTACATAGCGGACCTATTGTTTTGAATAATTTTATCTTTGTTTCTTATTCATGGTGTAATTGGAAGGTCGTCTGCTAAATCAATTTTATAAATACCATATACATTAATGACGCTG
Source organism: Hiodon alosoides (assembly GCA_025775065.1). NCBI lineage: Eukaryota > Metazoa > Chordata > Actinopteri > Hiodontiformes > Hiodontidae > Hiodon > Hiodon alosoides. The sequence continues at coordinate 8,073 of JAOYSI010004369.1, forward strand.
ATCTTCTTTATTGTTTTGTTGTTATTATTAATGTTGTAGTTACTATAGCTATCAATTTAAATATCGTATATAAATATAATGGAAACAACCTGAAAATCTTAACATATTTTTTTAATTTTAAGCGGACATTTTGTTAAAATGCATTATTGCCGTTTCAGTATAATTGGATCGGCTTCTACTATTGTTTTCTAATTCAACAAACATATACATGTAATAAACATACGTTTAATAAACATTTTATTAATGCATGTGTGTCAGTCTAAAACGTGAAATAGAGATAATGAAATAGAGACAATTGTAATGAACAATTATAACATTTAACGTCGTTTATCATATCAATGCAAATCCTAAAACGTTTAGAAGTTCTGAAATGTAACTTTACGGAGATGAAGACAATGTATTTTTCCAACTTCACCTTCTTGTCTAGAAATGCGATTTTATATTCGGCTTTTCGTGGAAGGTGATTTCTATTTTTTATATATATATATATGTAAGTTAAAAATAAAACGTAAAAACCGTTTAATTGAATTTATTCATTATCGGGTCAATAAAAATCTACAAAATACTATGAAAATACATACACACATACAGTCTGATGTAATATGTTGTTACACTGGACTTAATTCCGATTTTTTTTTTTGCATTAAAATTTTAAGTAAATAAACGATCACGAACTTTAGTCCGTGGCAAATCTTTTGACCCATAACAAATTTTACAGCCTCCTCTCCCACAGTATCCCTGATAAAATCCTTCAACATTTTCCGGTTAAATCACTGCTGAAAACCCCTATTTATTTACGGGGGGAACCAAAATAAGATGGGGGTATATTCTGAAAGCGACAAAACGAGCATTGTAGTAACTCGACAGAAAGGAGTTCGCAGCCAACGAGATGGCCGGTACCCAGGTAGTACTCTTTTCAGCGTTTCCCTCTCACAAAATTCAAGCTTTTACACCCACCCCTCCCTTCACCCGTCCATCCATTTTATCCTCTTTTTGTTTCCATGTCCACTCCCCCAGGGAGAGCAGTTTACACACAGTAACAGGTGGGAGAGAAGAAGAGGGGCAGGGCCGGGGGTGGGAGGAACACGATGTAATCCCATTGGACAAGCGTGTAAATTGAGCGGTTGAAGGGAACTAATTCCCCGTAAAAACTACACATATGCATGCATATGGAACTACACACCGAAACACAGGATGAAGAAATATTCAAAATGTCTGTATTTTATGATCTCAAATCTTCAGCTGTACCAGTAATAGAGTAATATTGGTAAAATGTACGCATACATTTTTTTTTTAGATTTGAACATGGTTTCTCTGTCTCCAGCATCCATCAGATATTTTCAGTTGCTCTCTTATCAATATTCAATTGTATCAACATGTCATAGTAGTAAATACTCTGCCCACTATGATAATAACCCTGAGAATAAATTAGACTTACAAGGCATTGCATTTAATAATGCATTACCCCAATCCCCCCCACATACACATTCGCTCATTCGCACACACGCACATGAACACCCAATATAGTCATACTTTAATTAGCACACCTTTGCACTTTTGTGAATCTCAGACATCCAGTTGAACAGCAAGCATCAGATGCTAACAACGCTTGGGTGGGTATATATGTAGTTGTCCATGATTTATCAGAATGCTGGCCTGGGATAATTACTGGCTGACTATTAAAGGTTTAAGCTGCATTTCTGTTCCCACAGCATCCTCTTGCCTCTACCATGTGGGTCTCTGTGGACTTATTAAAGGTCTAAATATGAAACTAATTGCTACTGTAACATTTATGGTTAGACTCCACATCTGACCTTTTACTGAATCAAAGCTATTGTAACAGTGTAGCCATGAGGAAATGGCGGAAGCTCAAATCTGCACTCTTTAATTAGCATTAGGATTCATCTTTTATTTTCTTAGTGCAGACGTTTATGAAAGTAGGGGACGGTTTTGTGATTTCAATGGAGAATATCTAATTCAACTGCAGTTTGCATTTCTGGTGTGGTCCATAAGGTATTCGAGACAAGATGTGTCCGTGAATGTAGAAAACATATTTGTGTTGTTTAAACTGAGCAAAAATTGATTCATTCATCCCAAATTTAGGAAGTATCTTTTACCAGGACCATTTAATTTGCTTACTTGCTTCGTGTATCCCCCGCCCCGCCTGCTGTCTCTGAGGTGAACAATGGAAAGATATCTCTTCAGTAGCTGGTTTAGTGAATGAGCCTACAGCCCAAGTAAACTTATTAATGGATGGACTGCATTATCTGGTTGTTGCAAAAGGAGCAAAGAAGGCATGAGGCGTTAGGCGTTAGGCATTAGGTGTTTTTTTTTTTAAACAGCGGAAGCCTCTCCAAAGCTGATTTTCCGCAGCCCAATAAGTGGATATTCATGGCCTCAGGAGCAGAGAGAGGATGAAAAGAAAATGGGGATTTAACTTCAAAGTGAATCAGGGAGTTTATCAACTGGAGCCTCATTTCACAGTGGAGAGGCACAGTGTCCGCGCTGGGGCGTGCTTCTGGCCTGGTGAAGCCTGTCTGAGGTTGGGCTGGGGCGCACAGGGGGGGTCTCCCATCAGCACGACTTTCATGCATCGCCCTCCATGCGCTATTGAGAACAGAGGCAGATGCTATCCGTAGGGGGAAAGTGATCAAATGAGTTCCCCCCAAATGGAGCCCCGCCCAACCGAATCGCATCCCGTCAGGCTGGGCAGGACTCTTTCAGAGATATCCACTTGATTTGATTGTCAGCGAAATCTAAATCGCATCAATTCCACTCGCCAATTAATTGAAAAGGGCAAACAATCAGAGTTGCCACTCCCAAGCAGAACAAAGCCATTTATCACGACACATTTTCTGATGATCATTTTAACTCTCTAACTTGTTAACATGTCTACTTGGTCGTTGCGATGCTTGTATTCCCAGCAGCTGCCGGTCCATTGGGCCTGACTGAAGTATTGTGTTCCACCTCCAGACCGTTCGATGAGACATCGTTCTCAAAATGAGATTAAAGCCCCACTCTCCCCCCTGCCTGGCCCTCTCCGGCCCTAGCGTGCCTCCCAGTTGCCCCGTGACAGGACGGGTCCTGTCTGCTCTCAGTCCTGATTCAATTTTTGGGTAAGGGGCACGTGTTTTGGGGCTATCAGATTACAGGTCAGGAAGATGCCCCATATGTTTTTGTCTTCCTGGCTGTTGTATAATCCAGCTAGAACCCAGAACAGAATTTTACTGGGACTGGGGAGTTGTAGGAGTAGGGAGAGGAGCACCGCGTTGAGTCCTGCCTCGGCCACGGGTTTTAGCCCACTCAGTTTACCTTTGGATGAGAGCCATTATCCGGGAATGTCGTTCAGGAAGACTTGCTGAGGGACGAAGATGATCGATCACAAGGAACTCCAAACTGCCCACCTAAGCTGCTCCCTCCATCCATTTATAACTTAAGGATGTTTTTTTACTGACGGACGGTTATTTAAGCTAATTTAATTTAAAAACTCATAAAAACCAACAACTTGCTGTCAAGGAAAAGGAATAGGAAAATAGGTGATGGAGGTGGTAATATTTTCATTCTATCAGAAAACGTTTTTATAGACCACATATGGTGGTCTCCCAACTTCAGTATTCACACACACACACACACACACACACACACACACAACAGTGATTAGATCCTGTCTGATTGGGGTACATTGAGTGATGGATGAGTGGGTGATGATGGGTTTCCCTCTTCCTTTACATTTCCATTCTTGGCCCCTGCGTCTCTGGGCAGCCCTGTTCAGCCTTGTTCAGCCAATTTATCTTCACTTGTTGGAGGTGTCCTGACAAACTCCTGAAAATCAATCCCACATTAGCCCAGGAGTCAGGCATGTTCCCTGTGAATGGATTGGGCTTGTTAACATAAGACCCCTGCAAACAGCTTATCATGCACCCTCATTCAGTCTCTAATGTCAAAGCCGGCCCGAGACAACTGACACGAAAATCCACCCCCAACCCACTCCCCAATGTCCCAACCAGACTGACACCACAGACCATCCTGGCCACTGTGATGAAGCCTTGTTTGCTTTCTTAAATGGTTAAACAAACAGACACTGCGGCCCATCTAAATGTGGTTAACCTGTCAAAGAAACGGGGCTATTTGTCCTTATCTCAACAGAAAATCGATGTTTTCCCTTACACCCTCACCAGACAATAAACATTTAGCTTTTGAATCTTTAAATGCTGTTCTTTATGACACGTTTATGCTCCCTTACTAATCATCAGGGACCTCTCATACTTTTCACCCATGTAGTTTTTCTCTCCATTTTTCCGTCTCTCAGAAATGTTAAATGAACCACCCGCCACCCCCTCCCCCGCTCGGTCGCTGAGGCTCATCCATCATATCCCGAATCTCGTCACCTTCCCCATGACCTCCTGGCCACCCCTTCCAAAGAAAGAAGAGTGAGACTCAGGCCCCAAAAGGAGACACCAGGCCTCGACTGGGAAGTGTGGCCCTTAGCTGATGTTGATGGCGAGTGGAAGATCCATCAATGTCGGCTTGCAGAGGGGGAGAGGGATGGAGAGGGGTGGAGAGGGGTGGTAAGGGATGGAGAGTGATGGAGAGGGATGGAGAGAGGTGGAGAATGATGGAGAGGGATGGAGAGGGATGGTGAGAGGTGGAGAAGGGTGGTAAGGGATGGAAAGGGATAGAGAGTGATGGAGAGGGATGGAGGGGGATGGTAAGTGATGGAGAGGGATGGAGAGGGATGGTAAGTGATGGAGAGGGATAGAGAGGGATGGTAAGTGATGAGAGGGATGGAGAGGGATGGAGAGGGATGGTAAGTGATGGAGAGGGATGGAGAGGGATGGAGAGGGGTGGTAAGTGATGGAGAGGGATGGAGAGGGATGGAGAGGGGTGGAGAAGGGTGGAGAGAGGTGGAGGGTGTGCGGCCATGGCTAACGGAGCCCATTGCCAGAAAACACGCTGGTTAAGAGAATATAATGCTCACAGTTGTAAAAGTCATCAAAGTATGCCCACGAATAGAGAACAGTGCACGTGAAGGGTGTTACAAACATAGAACAGTGCACGTGAAGGGTGTCACAAACATACGGGAGCAAAACCTTTTTGAAATTAATTTAAAACTATGTGAGGGACAAAATGTTATGCAGTTGTTTATGAATTAATGAATGTTTATGATGTGATGAAAGCCATTTAACTCATTCTGAGTTATTTGTGTGTGAGACCTTAACCAGGATTAAGCAGGGTACAGGTGAAAGGTGACGCAATAAAGATCCCATTATTTACAAATCAGACTTTAGGGTTATGTTTAAACCCTGGCCACTAAACCGATCAGTATCAACTCAGACACAATTCTATATTTGTCAGCAAGTATTTGATCATAACGGAACTGTTCACAGGTTGAGCAGGTGTTTGTAGAGACACATGTCACTCTGTAAAGAGGCATGGTTATGCAAATGTGTGCTGAAATTACCATCACCGTGCCCATGGTGTCAGCCCTACTTGGCCCATTTGGGAGAGAAGGTTCTCTCTCTTAGGCTAACGCTCCCCAAGGATGCTGGGAAGGACAATGGACGGCCTTCAGCAATTGGTTCCATCTTATTAACAGCTCGTAATCTTCTCATCCCCTCGTGGGTGTCTGACTGCGTTATGGACTCGAGGGGAGAGCTTCCGACATGTTGCTTTGTGGGATGTTTCCTTTGCACCTGTCCCCTACAGAGCAAAGAGAAAACCAACGTTTAAAGGGCTCCTTTCTCACTGGCTGGTGTATGTTGCAATTTGAAAAAAAAAAAAAAGGCGCACACACCTTGTGTCTCAAGCTTGGCAGTGAAGGAGGAAGGAAGACTGGACTTCTCTTTGTACGTCTCGGCCTTCACCGCAAACGCAGTGCTTTTCCTGCCCATCTTCTGCTTTCAGACAGCGAGTGCAGTGGAAAAGCACGGGATTCCTGTGTGGCTAAAGCTGGAGAAAGAGCTTAAACACTATACTCTACATATCTAGGGTGACCAGAAGTCCCAATAAACTGTGAGTGTTTGTCCCATGTTCCGACACGTAGATTAACAATTGTTGTTTTTCCCCGGTTTTACTCAAAAACCATTAATTTCTCTCTCTCTCTCTCTCTCTCTCTCCCTCTCTCTCTCTCTCTCCCCCCTCTCTCTCTCTCCCCTCTCTCGCTCTCTCTCTCTCTCCCCCCCTCTCTCCCTCTCTCTCTCTCTTCCCCCTCTCTCCCCCTCTCTCCCTCTCTCTCTCTCTCTCCCCCTCTCTCTCGCTCTCTCTCTCTCCCCCCTCTCTCTCCCCCTCTCCCCCTCTCT
>JAOYSI010004371.1:0-14369 GCA_025775065.1 Hiodon alosoides
GACACAATAACATTAATCTGTTCCTTAGCATGTCTTAAAATTAGGTAATTACAACCTCAGATGAACAACAACACATGACATATTACACCATGTCATGATATAATACAGCCAAAATAGAGAAGCCATGTGTGAAAAACACAAAAAAAAACCAGGTGCTGCTAATCAAATGCTCTTGATTAATTGAGCATCAGCAAGTGTGATCACCTCTATAAAAGCCGAACTTTTAGCAGTTTGCTGGTCTGGAGGATTCAGGTGTGTGTTAACACAATGCCTAGTAGGAAAGACATCAGCAATGATCTTAGAGAAGCAATTGTTGCTACCCATCAATCTGGGAACTGTTATAAGGCCATTTAAAGGTATTTATATATCCAAACAATTTAAAGTCCATCATTCTACACTGAGAAAGATTATTCACAAGTGGAAAACATTCAAAACAGTTGCCAATCTTCCCAGTAGTGGATGTCCCAGCAAATTTACCCCAAGGTCAGACCGTGGAATGCTCAGAGAAATTGAAAAAAACCCAAGAATTACATCTCAGACTTTACATGCCTCAGTCAGCATATTAAATGTTAAAGTTCATGACAGTACAATTAGAAAAAGACTGAAGAAGAATGATTTGTTTGGAACGGTTGCCAGGAGAAAGCTTATTCTCTCTAAAAAGTACATGGCAGCATGGCTTAGGTTTGAAGAAACCACAAGAGTTCTGAAACAATGTGCTTTGGACAGATGAGACCAAAGTGGAGATGTTTAGCCATAATGCACAGCGCCTCGTTTGGCGAAAACAAAACACAGCATTTCAGCACAAACACCTCATACCAACTGTCAAGCACAGTGGTGGAGGGGTGATGATTTGGGCTTGTTTTGCAGCCACAGTACTTGGGCACCTTGCAGTCACTGAGTCGACCATGAACTCCTCCGTATACAAAAGTATTCTAGAGTCAAGTGTGAGGCCTTCTGTCCGACAGCTAAAGCATGCCAAAGCCAACAGGACAATGATCCCAAACACCCCAGCAAACCTACAACAGAATGACTGAAAAAGAAAAGAATCAAGGTTAACATTGTAAAGAAGAGTGGGCAAAAATTCCTCCACAATGATGTGAGAGACTGATAAAGTCATACAGAAAACAATTACTTCAAATTATTGCTGATAAAGGTGGTTCTACAAGCTATTGAATCATAAGGTGTACTTAGTTTTTCAATGGCTTCTCCATTTTGCCTTTATTTTCATTAAATAAATCATGAATATATCATGTGTTCATCTGAGGTTGTATTTGCCTCAATTTAAGACCTGCTAAAGAACAGATAATTGTTATTATGTCCTGATATGTACAACCATAGAATTCAAAGAGGGTGTCCTTTCTTTTTCAAATGACTGTATGTATTTCTAAAAACACACTTGGGACAAATAACATTTCTTCATAAACTTATTATTATAAATATTTACTTTCAACGAAAATACTGATCTGGATGTTGGCACCGCATCCAATAAAATCGACATTCAAGAAAAAATGATTCCATTTTGGAGTGAAGGACAACTGGTAAAGAAAGAAAAATTCTCAATCAGGACGAAAACATACCAATCACAAAACTTCAAACAGTCTTCAAAAACTGAGAAGGGATGCATTTTTCAATCAAAGGGGAAATTTAAAGTATGAAATGTACTTCATGTACATTCATGTGCAAAACTGCAAGTAACATTTCCAGGTAAAGCAACAAAGCACGTAAACAGCTGGCCCGTGAAAATTGCGTTGTTTCTTATACAACAAACTTTTGTAAGCATTTAAAATTGTTTACCTCAGGATCGACTATGCCATTTAGTTTTGTAATGTCTTCTTCGCTAGTGTCATTCCTCACGTTCTGATCCGCAGGCAACGTGTTGTCATTGTAAGATCGGATGAACTTAAAGTCACTGGTGCGCGAGCCCGTTGTTAAGTATGCATCATAATTGTAAGAACTCCTGAGAGTTCCTGCTCCATCGACCTCTGCGTAGTTGGGAGGAAAATAACCGGTGGGAATGGCGACTGCACCGTCAAATAACAGTCTGGGTTTTCTCTTACGGCATAACCTCACGGACACGATGAGAACAATGAATGTGAGGAAAAAGATTGAGACAGAGACCAGTGCAATAATCAAATACATAGTTAATTTGGAATTGTTGTCCTCGTAAGAGCTGTCTTTTAGAGCTGGAACTTCAGCCAAGGTGTCTGAAACAAATAAATATACCGTGCATGTCGTAGAAAGAGAGGGCTGCCCGTTATCTTTCACGGAAATAACGAGGTTCTGCTTCATCGAGTCGGATTCGGAAATGTCCCGCAGTGTCCTGATCTCTCCGCTGTGGAGACCGATAGTGAAAAGCCCTGGATCTGTCGATTTCAGGATCTGATAGGAAAGCCACGCGTTCTGTCCAGAGTCAACGTCCACAGCGATCACCTTAGAAACCAGACAACCAGCGTGAGCAAATTTTGGAACCATTTCCGTAATGTGGGAGTTCCCTGATAAAGTAGGGTATAGTATCTGTGGAGAGTTGTCATTATGGTCTGTTATGAAGACGCTCACAGTCACGTTGCTGCTGAGCGGAGGAGAACCATTGTCTCGGGCTAAAACGTGGACATTGAAGCTTCTAAACTGTTCATAATCAAATGATCTCACAGCATGGATCACACCCGTGTCTCCGTTAATAGATAAAAATGAGGACACCGGAAGACCACTGATATCGCTGGAAACTAGAGAATAAAAAACTGTTCCGTTCTGTCTCCAGTCAGGGTCTCTCGCCATTACAGAGCAAATGGAAGAACCTGATTTGTTATTTTCAGTCACATAGGTCCTGTAAGATTGTTTATCAAACACGGGCGGGTTGTCGTTAACATCAGCTACTGATAATTTGATTGTTTTAGAGAAAGTGAGTGGAGGGGATCCTTCGTCGGTTGCTGTTACCGTTACGTTATGTTCAGACTCCGTCTCACGATCCAATTCAATGGCAGTTGTTAATGAAAAGTGATTCTTAATGGACGGAACCAGTTTAAAATACCTACTTTGGTTAATCGAGCATTTTACTCTGCTATTAATCCCCGAGTCTTTGTCCTGTACATAAATGATCGCGACCTCTGTGCCAATTGGAGTGTCTTCAGGAACCGATATTTGAAGTGATTTAATAAGTATATTAGGGGCGTTGTCGTTTACATCAGTAATATCAACAATAACTTTGCAAAAAGTGGCCTGGCCGGCTCCGTCTTTGGCTTTGACACGGATCTCAAACGAGGAAGAATCTTCATAATCAATTTCTCCTATAACTCGAATTTCTCCAGTTTTCGGATTGATAGAAAATGTATTTTTGGCTTTTAGCGAAATCTGAGTGAATTCATACGAAATTGCCCCATTTACCCCCTCATCCGCATCGTTAGCGGTAACTTCTACAACGGATGAATCTAACGGAACGTTTTCAGGCAAAATTGCTTTGTAAATAGACTGCGTAAACACGGGTATGTTATCATTTACGTCAAGAACGGTGACTTGAATGAGTACTGTTCCAGATCTCTTGGGAGAGCCCCCATCAAACGCTGACAAAATTAATGAAATTTCGTCCTGCTCTTCTCGGTCTAGGTGATTCTCTAATATTAGCTCCGCATATTTGCCAGTATCCGCACTCGTCTGGACAGTCAAGATAAAATACTTGTTAACGGCAAGACTGTAGTCCTGCACTGTATTGATCCCAATATCTGGATCGTGGGCCTCGTCAATAGAGAATCGAGAACCTTTGTTAGCAGACTCTGTAATTTCTAAACAAATTACTTTATTGGGGAACGTTGGAGAATTGTCATTGATGTCTTGAATTTCAAGTGTAATGCGGTGCAATTCCAAAGGGTTTTCGAGAAAGAAATCGAAATTTAGAGCGCACGACGGCCTCTGCCCGCACAATTCCTCCCGATCTATCCTTTCATTTGCAACCAAGTCACCCGTATGCAGATTAATTTCACAATATCTTTTGTTACCTTCAAATTCGATCCTAGGTCTTCGTCTTTGCAGCAGGGTTGCATCGACTCCTAAACCCTGAGAAATTTTAGCAATAACAGATCCAGGTTTCATTTCCTCGGAAAAAGAATACCGGAGGTCTGCGAGGCAGAAGTGGACGATAACCAAAAAGAAAGCAAGGCTCTTCCACGGAACCCGAGGCAAAACCGAGCACCTTCCGTAACCCATCACTACTTTCCATCAAATGGGCACAAACACTTTGTAGTTATCTAGTGTATTCCAGGTTCGGTTCTTTCTATTTTTGGTACGGGTGCCCAAATGTATCGATTCTTTGTAAACACACGCACTGCTAGAAATAGACCATCTGTGACCAGCATCAGTGGGTGGGCCGATGATAATTTCTTTTTTTCTTTGTAGGTGAATAGCGACACTCTGCGATGTATTTGGAAACATGAATATGTGTAAACGACGTACGGAAATGGGGCAGGGAAATATTTAATTTTTAGTTTCCGAGTACGAACAGTCAACATATTGCCTAATTTTTAGATATTTTTTGTGCATTAAAGATGCTACCAACGTGTGAGAATTAATCTCTGAGACAGGCTAACGTAATTTATACTTTTTCTGTGTTTAAATGTAAAATCATTAGAGTGCATTTAACGGTTCCTCTGTTCATTTTTAGAAGACAATTAAAATGCGCTAGACATCCCATAAACTTTAGAACGACAGTGACGGACAGTGATTGTCGTATTCCAGAGAACGACGGAATACGAAATTAACATAATTAAAGTAAAATGCAATGCACAGAAATACTTAACGGCAAATTAAGATTGATATTAACCAAGTTAAAATGCCATACCTCTTGTGAGTTATTTACCGGGTCTCCTTGATGACATTCTTTCTTTTTTTCCTTATTCAGGATTTGATCCACAGGCAGCGTGTTGTCATATGATCTGACGAGTTTAAAGTCACTGGTGCGCGAACCCGTTGTTAAGTACGCGTCATAATTGTAAGAGCTGCGGAGCGTTCCTGCTCCATCGACCTCCGTGTAGTTGGGGGGGAAATATGCACTGGGAATAGCGACTGCACCGTCAAACAGCTGTCTAGATTTCTTCCTACGGCAAAACATGACGGACACGGTGAGAATGATGAAGGTGAGGAAAAAGGTGGAGACGGAGACCAGTGCAATAATCAGATACGTAGTTAATTTGGAATTGTTATCGTAAGAGCTGTCTTTAAAGTCTGGAACATCAATCAAATTATCTGAAATAAGTAAATATACTGTACATTCAGTAGAAAGTGAGGGCTGTCCGTTATCTCTAACTGAAATAACAAGGTTCTGCTTCATAGAATCAGATTCAGAAATGTCCCTCTTTGTCCGAATCTCTCCGCTATAGAGCCCAATAGCAAACAGTCCCGGATCAGTCATTTTCAGCATCTGATAGGACAGCCACGCGTTCTGTCCAGAGTCCGCGTCCACCGCTATCACCTTGGAAACCACGGAGCCTACTTGAGCCACTTTTGGGACCATATCAGTCATTAAGGAGTTCCCCGGTGAAGCAGGGTATAGTATCTGTGGAGAGTTATCATTCTGGTCCACTATGAAAATGCTCACAGTCACGTTGCTGCTGAGCGGAGGAGAACCATTGTCTCTGGCTACAACGTGGACTTGGAAGCTCCTAAACTGTTCATAATCGAATGATCTCACAGCATGGATCACCCCCGTGTCTCCATTAATGGACAAAAACGAGGATACAGGGATACCATTGGCCTTGCTGGACCATAGAGAATAAAATACTGTTCCATTCTGTTTCCAATCCGGGTCTTTCGCTGTAACGGAGCAAATTAAGGCTCCTGGTTTGTTATTTTCCGTGACGTGTGCACTGTACGATTCTTTATGAAATACAGGAGGATTATCATTAACGTCCGATACGTATAAATTAATAGTCTTCGAGGAAGATAAGGGTGGGGAGCCCTCGTCGGTGGCGGTGACTGTAAGGTTGTAATCAGTTATTAGCTCACGGTCTAGTTCGTTTGTGGTGACCAGTGAATAAAAATTTTTGATAGACGGAATTAACTTAAAAGGCAAGTTTTGGTCAATAAAACAACGGACTTGTCGGTTTCTCTCGGAGTCCTTATCCTGCACATTGACTATTCCAACCTCTGTTCCAGGTATCGCGTTCTCAGGGATGGGATTTTTAATTGATTTTAAAAATATTTCGGGGGCATTGTCGTTAACATCGTTGATTTCAATGATTACTTTCGCAGTAGATGCTAACCCAGAACCGTCTTTTGCTTGTATTTGCATTTCGTAATATGTTTCCTCTTCAAAATCAATGAGTCCGATTACTATTATTGCCCCACTATTCGGATTAACCGTAAAATATTTTCTGGCTTTTTGGGAAATTCTATTTAACTCATAAGTCACCTCTCCATTTCCTCCTTCATCTTGATCTGTGGCGCTGACTGTAACTACTACAGTGTGTAAGGGAGAATTTTCAGGCAGATTTACTTTATACACGGCCTGGCTAAACACGGGGATGTTATCGTTAGCATCCAGCACAGTAACCTGTATAATTACAGTACCTGATCTCTGAGGAGTCCCACCGTCAGCAGCGGTAAGTAATAATGTAAGCGTCTGCTGTTGTTCACGATCCAATTCTTTTTCTAAAACTAACTCACAGTATTTTCCTCGAATCGTGTTAGTGTTCACGTCCAAAATAAAATGATTATTTCGCTCAAGGGAGTAGGTTTGAACGGCATTCTGTCCAATATCTATATCGTGGGCCTGGTCTAAAGGGAATCGAGCTCTTTTCGTGGCCGACTCCTGAATTTCTAATTTAATAGCATCTTTTGGAAATTGTGGTGAGTTGTCATTTATATCTTGGATTTGCACTACGATGCGGTGTAATTCCAGAGGATTCTCGAGTATCAGCTCATATTTTAAAGTACATGAAATCCTCGGTCCACAAAGCTCATCTCTGTCTATCCGCTCCACGACAAACAAATCACCGGTGTTCAGATTTAACTCACAGTACCGTTTACTGCTTCCCTCGGTATCTAATCGAGGCCCGCGAGCTGATAATGTAACATCTTGCCCAAGATCCTTGGCTATATTTCCAATCACAGAACCGCGTTTCATCTCCTCCGGTATAGAGTAGCTCATGTCTCCATAGCTGCGATTCCGGAGAAAGAAAAAGAAAAAAAATAAGCAGCGAATCGAGGTTAACGATAATTTAATTTGTCTCATCTTTAGTACGAAATCCCAATGTTAATTTACGGTTATCCAGTCGTTAATCGATCTTGCACCGCTTACACGAAATTCTTTCTAGTCGTTGTCCAGACAAATAAAGACCAATTCTACCTCCAAAGATTCTCCTGTTTTTAATGTAGCAATGTGGGCGGGTGGCAGGAGAGGGTCAATATCTCCTGCTGGTTAACAGTGACACTCTGAGTGCTTTTCAGAAACTGCACTTTTCTGTTGACCAATTATTTCATTTAGCTGCTGCTTGTATTTTATTTTACTAAGTTTTTCTGACTGGTAGCTTTCATTTATTTATTTTTTTCTGTATAAAGCTTATGTCTACGCTGTAACTTGTTATTGGTCATTGAGTACGCCTAATAATTCATTAAACTACAATTCACCAAACTAGTCTGCATTGAATGTTGGAGTCATACGTACAATTGGCTTTGCTATCCAAAGAATGATCAGCATTTTAAATCATAATTTGAAATATGCCATTGTCATTCTTCCAAAAAACCACGAAAGAACCAACTGGACATTGTTCAATGCCTTTTACCAATACTTCATGGAACATGTAATACTTACTACCAAGAAAGTGATATGTGTAATAACAAGGCAAATCGTGAATCTCAAATGTACCAAATGCCAAAATGAAAGGCTTTTCAGAACAAAATTGTCATGGGTAAATGACAAATACAAGTTTTCAATCCTTTCGGCCAAACCACAAATAAGAATAGTTAATAGTTAGTATTTAATTCAAGTTCAAGGGGACAAATACCCAATATCCCAGGAAAATACTACTAAGATGCTACAAAAACAGTAACTATTAAACATACATTTATTTCATTTCTAAGAGGATAGCGAAAAACTGAGTTTTATTTATTTTATTTTTTTAAGTCTTATTAGATGCAACTCCACAGTATCTCTATAGTTTCTCGTGCGCACGAGATAGTTTCTCTGATTTCTTTTTTTGCACAGGTCACATCAGGGGCTCCGTACAACTCAGTTTAAAGAGCAATAGAATGAATTTGGATGTAATTGATTAAAAACGGTGATATATATCAAGCGTTGTAATGTATTAAATTCAAAAATGTTCTTACACAAAAATGATGCGGTTAAATTCCGAACAGCCCGTACACTCTGCTTTTCTTTCTAAAACGAGTTGGTAGCAGTGGTTATATAATAGATGCGGAAAAATGAGGGTGCTACTGAAACCAATTCTAAAAACCCAGGATACATTTTCACAGTATCTCATCAAATCTATTTTAAAAACTGGGAAAATGTGATTATTGATGAGTAATACACAGTAAATATATGGGATTTATTAAGTAAGAACGAGAAAAATAAATTCCTGCTTCAGGGATATAACGTTCGGTGTTCTTGAAGAAATATAGTTCAATTAAAATATCTATATACAATAAATAATGCATTAAAAGTCAATTAAAATGTTTACCTCAATTGAATCTTCTGTGACTGTTAGTTGTGTTATATCCTCTTTAGAAGTATCTGCTGGATTCATTCTAACGGTCTGATCCGCAGGCAGCATATTGTCATTGTAAGATCTGACGAACTTGAAATCACTGGTTCGGGAACCCGTCGTTAAGTACGCGTCATAATTGTATGAACTGCGGAGAGTTCCTGTTCCGTCGACTTCAGCGAAGTTAGGCGGAAAATACGCGCTGGGAATGGCGACTGCACCGTCAAACAAAAGTTTAGGTTTCCTCTTACGGCAAAACCGCATAGACACGATGAGAATAACGAATGTGAGGAAAAAGATGGATATGGACACCAGTGCAATAATCAGATAAGTAGTTAATTTTGAATCGTTTTCCTCGTAAGCGCTGTCCTTCAACTCTGGAACCGCAGCCAAGTTGTCTGAAATAAGTAAGGATACTGTACATGTCGTAGAAAGAACGGGTTGTCCGTTATCCTTCACTGAAATAACAAGGCTTTGCTTTATAGAATCCGATTCAGAAACGTCTCGCTGTGTCCGGATTTCTCCGCTATGGAGACCTATAGTGAAAAGTCCTGGATCAGTCGTTTTCACAATCTGATAGGACAGCCAGGCGTTCTGTCCAGAGTCAGCATCCACAGCGATCACTTTGGAAACAAGTGAGCTCGCATGAACAGATTTGGGTACAATTTCAGTTATGTAGGAGTTCCCTGATGGGCCTGGGTACAGTATCTGTGGAGAGTTATCATTCTGGTCTGTTACGAAAACGCTCACGGTCACGTTGTTACTGAGTGGAGGAGAACCATTGTCTCTGGCTACAACGTAGACTATGAAGCTCCTGAACTGCTCATAATCAAATGATCTTACAGCATGGATCACCCCACTGTCACTCTTAATTGATAAAAATGAGGAAACTGGATCACCGTTGACCTCACTGGGCAATAAGGAATAGAAAACGGTGCCGTTTTGTCTCCAGTCAGGGTCTCTCGCGGTAACAGAACAAATTGAGTATCCCGGTTTGTTGTTCTCAGTCACGTGTGCGCTGTAGATATGTCTGTCAAATACCGGCGGATTGTCATTAATGTCCGATACTGACAATTGAACAACCTTCGAGGACGACATGGGCGGAGATCCCTCGTCAGTCGCAACGATTGTAAAGTTATAATATGAAACAAGTTCCCGGTCTAGTTCGCTCGTGGTTATCAGTGAATAATAGTTTTTTATTGAGGGTTTTAACTGGAACGGTGTATTTTGTTGAATAAAACAACGGATTTGCCCATTCCCCTTGGAGTCTTTATCTTGCAAATAAATGATTCCCACCTCTGTCCCTGGTTGAACATTCTCAGGGATGGGGGTTTTAAGAGATTTAAGAAATATTAATGGGGCATTGTCATTAACATCAGTGATTTCTATTATTACTTTTGTATTTGATGCAGACCCCGGTCCGTCTTTGGCCTGGACTCGCATTTCATAATATGATTCATCTTCAAAATCAATTGGCCCAATTACTTTGATTTCCCCAGTTCCCTTGTCAATAGAAAAACATTTTCTGGCTTTATCAGAAATGTTATTTAATTCATAAGTCACTTCACCGTTTGCGCCTTCGTCCGGATCTGTGGCGCTGACAGTAACCACTACAGTTTCTAAAGGAGAATTTTCAGGTACACTCACTTGATAAATGGCCTGGCTAAATTCGGGAATGTTATCGTTAGCATCCAGCACGTTTACGTGTATATTTACAGAACCAGATCTCTGTGGAGTCCCACCGTCTGCGGCGGTAAGTAATAATGTAACCTCCTGCAGTTGTTCACGATCCAGTTCTTTTTCTAAAACTAACTCTGCGTATCTACCACCATCTGTATTCGAATTAACAACCAGAACAAAATGATTATTTATTTCCAGTGAATATGTTTGAACGGCGTTTTGTGCAATATCTTTATCATGGGCCTGATCCAAAAGAAACCGGGCTCCGTTAACGGCCGATTCACTTATTTCCAGTTTAATAATGTCGTTTGGAAATTGTGGTGTGTTGTCATTTATATCCTCAATTTGCACTTCGATGCGATGTAACTCCAGAGGATTCTCCAGAATCAGCTCGTGTTTCAATGTGCATGAAATCCTCGGTCCACAAAGCTCCTCTCTGTCTATCCGCTCCGCGACAAGCAAATCACCGGTGTTCAGATTTAACTCACAGTACCGTTTACTGCTTCCCTCGGTATCTAAACGAGGCCCGCGAGCTGATAATTTAACATCGTGCCCGATATCCTTTGCTATATTTCCAATCAAAGAACCGCGTTTCATCTCTTCCGGTATAGAGTAGCTCATGTCTCCGTAGCAGCTATGGAGGACAAGCATAAAGAAAACTAAGCAGTAAATTGCGGTTACCGAGAATCCTCTTTGTCTCATCTTCAGAATATAATCCCAAAATCTCCACATGGTCATCCCAACGTTGATCGATCATTCACCTCCCACCGAAATAACTTTCTTGCCTTTGTCCACACAAAGAAATAACTCCTTTATCTCCAAATAGTATCTTATTTCCTAAGATAATGACACACGCAGTCTCCCTTCTAGTAATGTACGCGTGGGGGGATATGTCCAAACAACGCTCCGTACTGGTGAACAGCGACGCTTCGAGTGCCCTTCAAAAACTGCAATTATCGGGCGTCAAATTTCCATCAGCACTTTATCTGAATTGAAATATTGCAATACGGCTATTTGATTGTTAGTTAGTTTAGTCGAATTATTACGAATTAGCCTACTGGTTGTGGAAAACTATGCTGATAAGTTTATTTCGTCTAAACGAAACATCTCAGTTTACCAGGGCTAATTTTATTTATTTATTTATTTATTTATTATTTTTTGATTTGGTTGCTCGGGCAGAAATGCTACTGTTACGATTTATTGGGTTTTATTTCTATAAAATTATTTTATTCACGACGTAAATCGATATTTGTTATAGCATAGTCGTATTGGAGGCATGCCGCTTGGGTGTGCTTAGAAGGGATGGTATTTTAAGCCTAATTTAGAAAATAAAAACAATAATAGTTAAATAACGTGAAATACGAAGTGACTAATGCCGTTACAAAAACAAACAAAAAGATAACAATTCAAAATATGTACGACTGACTTCAGTTCGGGATAGCGAAATATGAAGTTATTGTAGCACTAGAGTAAAACTATAGATACTCATTGAAAATAGATGCAAGTAAAACTTCAAGCTGTAATTCATCCTGCGTAAACAATTATATTGCATTTTACAGTTGCTGTCATTTGACAAAATCTCAAAACCTGATGATCACTTGGGTCATATATTCCATTTGAATTCGTATTTTGTTTTAAAGTCGATTTCACAGTCTTATAGGATAGGCAGGTATTTTGTCCAGAGTCGGAATCCACAGCGATCGTCTTAGTTGTCCTTCAGATCTGTAAGAAATACACTCACAGTCACATTGCTGCTGGGACATTTGTCGCTTCGGAACTGTTCATAATCAAATGATCTCACAGAATGGATATGTTAACAAATACAAATGAAGAAACCGGAACAGCACTGACTTCACCTGAAAATAGAGAATTAAAAAATGTGCCATTTTGACTCCAGTCTCTCACTGTAATAGAAAAATTGATTATACTGGTTTATTGTTTTCGGTCACTTTTGTAGGATTATTAACTGAAAATATTTTTTTCTGGTTTTATCGGAAATGCGATATAATTCATAAATTCCGTCTCTGTTTCCACCCTCGTCTGGTGACTGTAACAACTACAGTTTGTAGAGGAGAATGTTCAGGCAGACACACTTTATAAACAGGTTTATAAACAGGGATCTTATCATTAGCATCCAGCACTTTGACGTGTAGAAGTACAATATCAAATCCCTGTGGAGTTCCACCGCAGCAGTAAGTAATAATTTAACTCCTGTCGTTGTTGTTCTTTTTCCAAAGATAAATGTCTCTTATTTCCTTCGGCATTCTAATTTACAGCCAATACAAAATTATCTTTTCTCTGCAGCATATAGCTTTGAACCGTGTTATCTGGATCATTGGCCTGATCTAAAGGGAATCTGTCTACTCTATCAGCTGGTTCCTGTATTTCTAATGTAATACAACCTCTCTTGTATTTGTACTATGATGCAGTGCAACACCAGACGATTCTCCTTTATCAGCTCATATTTTAAAGTGCACAAGTATTTTAAAGTGCACACGTATTTTAAAGTGCACAAGTATATTAAAGTGCACGAAGCCCACGGCCTACAAAGCTTTGCTGTGTTTATTCTATCTGCAATGATCAAATCACCGGTATTCATAAATAAGTCACAGTACCGTTTACCGCTTCCCTCACTATTCAAATGAGCCTTGTGAGCCAACATTCTCTCTTCACTGAGACTAAGTTCCTTGCCTATGCACTACATGGCACAAGTATACATACACAAGTATGTGGACACCCCTTTAAATGAGTGAAATCAACTATTTCAGTCACACCCGTTGCTGACACATGTATAGAATCAAGCACATAGCTATGAAATCTCCATAGACTAACATTGGCAGTAGAATGGCCCGCACTGAAGAGATCAGTGAATTTCAGTGTATTACCATAGAATTACACCTTTCCAACTTGCTAGAGCAGCCCTGGTAAAGTATAAGTTTATTTTGAAAAGGATATCTAGTGCTGAAGTGCATAAGAAAATAAAAAAATTCCTCTGCTGCAACACTCACTACCAACTTTCAAACTGCTTCTGGAGGCAACTGCACCATAGGAACCGCTCATCCGAAGCAGATGCACACAAACCTAAGATCATCATTGAAGCAAGTCCCTGCAGCATTTTTCCATCTACTGGGAAGGCTTAACAGAAGAGTGGAGGCTGTTCTGGCAGGAAAGGGCAGACCATTTTTTTTATATTAGTGCCTATGATTTTGGAATGAAATCTCGGGTCCACATACTTTCGGCAATGTGATGTATTTCCAGTCTCAGAATTCCATCAACTAGCTTAAAATCAATTCCAAAACATGAAAAATTATGAATTACCGCAAGGGATTGTGTGGTTTGTACAATTTTGTGATTCCAACATGAACTTACTCATCTCTTCTGAATATTACACAGTGGGAAGGGAACAATGTATATCTCTGGTGAACAGTAACTCTCTGAGTTAAAATAGTCTTGGACTCTATTAGAATACATACATATGCTTCTCCTCTGATAAAATCTTTGGTAGTGATCTTTGGTAGTGATAAGGAATTATAAGATCATCTGAAAAAGTACACAATTATTCGGCTGAATTGTGATTATTATGTATAGTCGGGGGAAAAAAAAAACTTTTATGATTTCTTCTACTTTCGTACTGGCGAGCGTTTGAATAGTCCGGGAACTGTGTAATTAAATTAATTTGTAATTTTTTACCAGAAAGAACTGCATTCGTTTATCATGTCACCAATAATTACACAAGTCGAATACACCGTGACCATTGATCCTGTCGACCTCTTGTACAAGAGAGTCTTGGTCCCAACCTACTTTTTAAATACGTTTGATTGCAAACGTATCATATCTTTTAAAATATTTGTCGTAGCAGACAGGGGCGGCTCCAGATTATTTTCAAGTGGCGAGCACAGGGGGGAACAACTGTTAAATTGGGGGGGTGGGGCACCAAAAAGTGACTGTTCGAAGCGAACAATGATTGACACCAATGAAAATTGAGGGGCACGCGGTGTG
>JAOYSI010004372.1:0-14368 GCA_025775065.1 Hiodon alosoides
CACACCCGGCCCCCCCCTCCCGCGGCCCCCCCCCCCCCCCCCCCCCCAACCACCACCCCCCCCGGTCGGGGGGGGGGGGGGGGGGCCATGGTGACGTAAGAGGATGGCTCTCAGCATCTCAGCATCTGAGCCTCTGAGCCCCGTTATGTCAGTCCTGGTGATGTTGAAGCACGTTGGAGAGCAGGGAGACATTAAGAGTGACCTTGCTGAGAGAGTGTTATGATGCTCGAATGCTCAGGGGTGTCAGTCACCCAGCAGGGATCCCCTCACAGGGGATTAAAAAAAAAGTTATTCTGCATTGTGAATTAGCAGCGTCTACCTGCATGTCATGCGAGACCAGCTCTCTCTGTGCCGCCATTCGAGCACCGTAGCAGAAACCTCCGAGAACACAAGTCCCTGTTTCACCTCTGGTGGAAAGCTGACCGGCGGACCCAAGTGCGCTAATGCGATTTCGTAACAGTCGCCGGGCTTAGCTGCCAAATCAAAGGCAAATGTGAGAGCCGACCGCCTCCAATGCGCGCAGGGTATGGAGATGGAGAGCCATAATGGACGGTGTAGCTGGCTTAGGTGGCTGAAAGCTAATGAATCACTACTGTAAAAGGGGCCGTGTGAATGAATGATGTTATTTCCACTGGGATAAATCCAGCAGGTTCATCTCCCTAGCATCACCCCCCAGTGTAGGCTAGCAGTTTATTTAAATGTTAGGGAGGGATTTTGTTTTCAGCGTAGTTGCAGAGAGAGTTTTTCTCCCATCTCCTTCGCTGTCTAGCCCTTAAAAATATATCCATAGCATAAAGTAAACACACCAAAAAATGCATTAATCCTGTACTCCTAAAAAATACATATTTTATAATTCACTCCCCAACACCGCTTCCAGACATTACCTTTCAACCTACACAGTAGGTTACACAACCTACACAACCGGCCCAGTATTCCGTTTTCTGTGCACGAAGAATGAGCACTGAGACATTTTTCAGTCCCACGCTGTTATGGTAAAGCACACATTTCCATTTACTAAAGTTCACTGTAAGAAGCTGGCACTAGCCCCAAGCACAGCACAAAACAAGTGTTGCTTCCTCACATCGAGAGATACCATTTTCACGATTAGTTAAGAAATTTTGGAAGACAAAAAAACACGAAATAAAATAAATATAACAAATGGGTTTCTCTTTCATGAACACTCAAATACTGCTATATCTTTTCTTCTATTAAATGTATTGATTTCTCAAAGTCAAAGCTCAATTCACTTTGTCTCTTGGCCGCACTCCAAAGGGGCTGGACTCCTACTGGTTAACTGGGATATTTCACAAAAGGGGGACCAGGCTGAGTCTGAACAAAGGGAGAAAAAAACACGATGCTGGTTGCCAATAGCAAAACTGATTCAATCTGAAATCAGCCAAACAAAAAAAAGATTTGGTTGCCGAGGTCTATTGTTATTTCCAATACTCAAATTGCATCACATTGATAATGACAAGACAATAACAAAAAAGGAACTAGTCCTCCCCCAAAGGCAACCCCAGATCTTTTGCCTTTCTTTACCAGCACATTTGCCAGGAAAGACTAGACAAAAATCCTAAGCTAACAATCACTTGGCCTATTGCAAGGGCAGACAATGGTCCTCTTGAAGCTTTCCTAGAAAACCCTCAAAATATTAAAACTGTTTTATTTACTACCCAAAGATTAAAAATGCCACTGTCCAACCTCATTCCCATATTAAGGTTAAAGTTACCTGATACTCCCGGTTTAACACCACTGATCTTGCTACTCTCTGAGACACACCAGATAAAGTGCGGGGATATTCTGGCCATGCACATCTTTCAGCAGGTCGACCACAATAACTTTGGTCTGTTATTTGTAGAGTCATTTTTGGAGAGTCTGTAAAAGAGAGAGTCAGGGGACCCAGTATGAGTGGCCCAACAGACCATTTTAATTTTATTTCTGTTTGTTTCCCACTCCTGACTCTCAATACCCTCTCTTGACTGTCATTACCCTTTCCTGACTCTTAGTACCCACTCTTGACACTAGGTTCCCCATTCGCAGAGCGCTGGAATCTGTTTCCCCTGTCTGTTTTGCATCTTACTGTTTCCATTCGTACAGCCTCAGGAAGTCAGGCCCAACCTGTGTTTTATGGCCTCTGTGTGATTCAGCTTAGTACTGAAACGTATATAAGGCAATAAACAACACTATTATTGTTATTTATAGGACCAAATTTCCTGCAGAGATATTTGCAGGGAGGTTTCCTGCAGGGACGCGTGTTTCTTCTAGTGATCGGTTAATGATTACTCAAAGTTTAATGAAGTTTATTGATTATTTAAAGTTTATTGATTATTTAATAAACTAAGCAAACATATGCAGGCCGAACACATTTTCCAGTTGCTTTAGTTCTGCAACTTTGGCCTTCAAAGCCTGTAGCGTTAAGGCCTTTCACAAATTAAATGGGAAGTGAAATTTTGAAGTAGAAAAACAAGTGCAGCATGCCGTTTTTGCACTCCCGGAGGCCACTGGAAACTCTGTAATACTCCCGTAATCACCTCCCACTAACCCTCTATTATCCCGACCCATATCTTCATGTGGGAGCGGTCCACACGGCCAAACACAGGCTACCGTCCCGTGCAGAGGCAGGTTTTCATCTGTCCCAATTAAAAGCTGGGTCAGGGCAAGGTTAGGAGCGAGGGATACGAAGAGCAAACAAAAACAGTGGGACTCATGAACACCTTTATTCATCTTCCAAATAAACACCTTTAAAGTCGATTCAATACATTCAATATAAAGATCTACACCAAGTCAAAAGCATATTAGCAATTTGTCATAAGAAGTTCTACAATATTTGCTTTCTAATAAATAACTTAAACTTCTGAATAACAGCCATTTTTCCAGTGTCTATGTGGCACGGTTCTGGTAATGAGACAGGAAACCCTTTCTTCTTTGCTCCTTTTAGCTGACCTCTGAGTGAGAAAGACTAAAATAACTCCCTCAAGCTGGGATGGACAGCAACCCTGAGAGGGAGGGCCACACCCTCTAATTGGACCTCGTTGTGCACCTGAGTTTTGTTCCACAAATGGAAATCCCACTCAGGTGCCAACAAACCCTGGCCCTTTTAAAAGCCAGCAAAGCCGGCTCAGAGAAGAACCAGTCAGGGTCAGAGGCTGGATTGTGTGGTATAATATGGCAAGCACACGATTTAAACTGTGTTTAAGTACTGGCCATGTTTATAGTCGTTTATATCAATATTTAAGTTTGTTGTAAAGCCAAATTAAAAGTGTTTATGTGTGATGTAAATCGGGAAAGTCTCATTCAGAATAACTTTCCCAATGTAAGCTACGTCTCAGTTGCAATGCTATTCTGCCTGCAAACTGATTCTAGGTGTATGTAATAGCTGGTTTTGTTATTTTGTCGGGGCAGAGATGGTCTCTCTGCTTCAGGATTGGCCCCGCTTGATGAAAACCTACATGCTCGCTAGTAGTTTCTTTATTCCTTGATCCCCAAATGGGGACAGCCTTTCGTTTCACCCACCGGCCCAGTATTCCGTTTTCTGTGCACGAAGAATGAGCACTGAGACATTTTTCAGTCCCACGCTGTTATGGTAAAGCACACATTTCCATTTACTAAAGTTCACTGTAAGAAGCTGGCACTAGCCCCAAGCACAGCACAAAACAAGTGTTGCTTCCTCACATCGAGAGATACCATTTTCACGATTAGTTAAGAAATTTTGGAAGACAAAAAAACACGAAATAAAATAAATATAACAAATGGGTTTCTCTTTCATGAACACTCAAATACTGCTATATCTGAGTATCTGAAATTAGCCAGAGGTAGTTTCCTTGAAAACAAAATACAACAGGGAGAACGTTCCTCTCGTTACTATGAAAGGGAAAGGTGCAAGGTATTTCCATCCTCAAATGGGTTCTACCAAGAACTCGAGGAGTGCAGGGTAAATTCTCCACACCTGAGGCACATCACCCTCATCATCTTTGGTGTCGTTGCTGCCCTGTGATTTGTGGCTATGACGTCTGTGGCCGATAATCCCAGCAGCTGTGGTGTCGTTGTGCCGTTATCCCAGTCCAACGCACAGAGAAACACCCGGCTGTGGTGTCAGAGCCATTATCCCAGTCCGACGGACAGAAAAACACCCGGCTGTGGTGTCAAAGCCGTTATCCCAGTCTGACGTACAGAAAAACACCCGGCTGTGGTGTCAGAGCCGTTATACCAGTCCAACGCACAGAGAAACACCCAGCTGTGGTGTCAGAGCCGTTATCCCAGTCCGACGCACAGAGGAACACTCTGCTGAAAGTGTCACTTCCAGGAAAGGTCCATTAAAAAGTAAATAAAAACTGACAGTCAATTTTTGCATTGCATGCAGGATCACTGTGCACGCATTGAGTCAGATTTAATTTACAGTGTAACATTTACATATAATAAAAAACACACATGCCCAATGACACATATTAATTTTATTTCTTTATTTTGGGACCATGATTTCTTTTTATAAACGCATATTTCTTATGAGAATATGCAACTAGTAACTCTAGTTTTGAGAGTTGAACATACTCACACTGTAATCAATCAATCAATTAATTAATCAATGCAAATTGGCAATGAAACTAAATTTTATATTTAGACTTGACCAAGCACCAAAGACATCTAACACAATGTAATTCACAGCAAAACATATTTCATAGCTCAAGCCCACCTTTATCTATGTTGGCTCCATGTTTTTCATTAAAACATACTGCTAAAGGCTTGTTTTTTATACTGGCACTGAATTAATAAACTAAACTGATCAAAGATCAGTACAAATTGGAAGCAATACCTTCAACTAGGATCCACCGAATATGGCTCAGAAATTCATCGTATGGACAAGCGTGGCACTACCCTGAGCACGTGTGGAAGACCAGAATTTCCCATTTTAGAATGCTATCTTTCAATAACCGCAGCCATGAGTTGCGTAACTTGGACTTCACTGTGATGTTATACTTAAGTGTGTAAAACACGTATTGGCTAAATTGTGACGTTTAATCAAACGTCGTAGAAGAAAAAGGAGAAGATGTATTTGTTGTCAAACGGACTACATACTACAACATGCTCACATTTTCATGCTAACGTTCGCTCAAACCCGGGCCTACAAGAAACAAGCTCCATCCATCAAAAAAGCACGACTATGGACAAAATCCCATCACTTTAAGGGGCACACTTCCAGATAACAGTTCAACATTACAAATATCTGGAAGGAATAATAAACATTGTAATAATAATCAAGAATTATCCCTAAAAATATTATCAGTGTAGAAAATGTCTGCTCCACTTTTTGCTGTTCACTTACTTACTTTGATTAAGAAAAGGCACTCAACCTTTTTGGAAAACTGATGAATAGGCGATTGGGTTCAAAGGTAAGATGAGGCACAGAAACACCAAACTGGGTGTACTTTGCTGTCTCAATAAGGGTCTGTCGGAAAGCCAAGAGCCACATATTGAGAAAAAGCAAGGGGCTGGACAGAATCTGTAAACACCTCTTGTTCCAACAAGGGCACTGGGCATAGCTATCGCTCGAGGGCTACTGCTCTCACCCCGTTTCCCAGCAGAAGGGCTGAAGCTCAGAAGCCCTGAAGCAGGCTCACTCCTGGAAACGGGTGGAGATGGACAGGTTGCGGGCGGAGACGGGTGGCGCCAGAAGGCGATGGACGGAGACGTGCGGTAAAAAGGATGGAGAAGGGGGAGGAGATGGAAGGAGACGGGGCGGGACTCCGGTTCTGGAACCCAGTGGGGCAGGCTAAGGGCGACCGAACAATCTAAGACTTCCAGGTTAATCTCCTAGATTACAGGAAGTGGACATGACTGGTTACCCATCAGACCCCGCCCGAGGTAGGACATGAGGCCAGGAGTTTTGCAGAATGGCAGACAGCATGGTCCTGCACCAAGACAAGACGATTATAAGCAGCTAGAACATGGTCAGATCAGGGCTCATTCGCTTTGGACTGCAGATGCTTCTATGGTAAGTTCATGGACATTGGTGCAGGACAGACATTTCTATAACCAAAACTAAGTTGCCAGACCAAAAACCGTGGACAGTGGAAAAGGACGTCAGCATGTTAGTAGATTGCAGTTCAGACCCTGCCTATGAATGACACGTAAGTTGAATTTTTCCAGACAATAATGGCTTTGCTATGTACACACAGTGTTGGACAGATGACCCACACTCGAGCAAGGTGAGACCTGTGCACAGGTCCTGTATCTAGGTATCAACACCACACTGTCAGACATTTATTTCCACGGCTGCTGCTTTGTCACGTTGTCACAGCCCTGAAAATTCAGCCTAACCCTTAACCCCTACAATCGCTCTCACAACACAGAACCAGGGACTCACTTCTACTCTCCACACAACCAGTCTAGAAACCAACCGATGAGCAAATTTAGTAATACTTTACAAATTAGTCGCTTATCCAAAGCGACTTACACAGCTTACAATTTCAACATTCATCTACCGCTGGATATTTACTCAAGCAATTCAGGTTAGGTACTTTGATCAAGGATACAACAGCTGGGGTGGGGCTTGAACTAGTAACCTTTCGGTTACTAGCCTGTAACGGTCCTGTCCTTTTTAAAAAACAAATTAAAATCATCCAGCCGATATCCTAATGTCAGCTCTCTGCTTTTACCCTCTATCTAGTTCTGTTACTAATAAAATACTGTACAGCTCTCCGCTTGTTTGGCTTTCCATCGTCCCTTGGTCCTGCTGCGATATTCGGCCTTCGCCCCAGTCCTGCGTTTCATTGGAGAGCCGCCCACTGCATCCGCCACTCATTACATTTGCAACTGTGAAACGTGACACCGCCAGCCAAATGTTTGTGAAAGCCAGCAGCACCTTCTGGACCCAAAAGGGGGGGAAGAGGGGGGAAGAGGAAGCGGATGAGTTCCATGCAAATCCCAGTGGCCCCCTCCCTGGAGCGGGCTACATGGGTTGGTCTGGTCGGGAGTTCTCATGCTGGTGAGGGAGCGTGGGGGGGGGGGGTACCGCTAGCCAGCCTCGTCCGCACCTGTGCACCGGCTGACATGCACGCGCAGGGCGCCAGTCTTGTGCAGGTGCCAGAGCTGCAGGAACTCCTCGGGCATGGCGTGGAAGCCCGAGAAGGGCAGCACATTGTCGTAGTAGTGATGACTGACGGGGCGCTCGTCCAGGCCCACGGAGAAGGGCCAGAACCCGTAGATGGTGACCTCCTCGCACAACCCCAGGGCCAGGCTGACCAGGAAGAGGCCCGTGGAGAGGCGCTTGGCGTGGACCCCCCGGTCCTTCCAGAACTTGCCCACGCTCTTCAGGAAGTCCGGATTGGCAAAGAGGACCGTCTGGTTGGAGCGGTTGTCGGCCAGGGCGTGGTAGGCCCTCAGTGAGGGTTCCGTCCCCGGTTTCATGGAGAAGGCCGGCATATAGATGTAGCTGGGACCATAAGCCATCATGCTCTCCACAAAGGGCTTCCGTGACCACAGAAGGTTCTGGAATCTAGAGCAGAAGAACACAAATGAAACGTCTAAAGTATGCTTTGGTGGCCCATTCAGTTTGCGGCAGAGCTTTTAGTCTGTCAATCATTTTCTTTTCCATTACATGGTTTTAAAGATGATTATTGGAAGTATAAGCATGCAAGTATAATTGATTTAGATTTTTGGCTGTGCATGCAGAAATAATCTACCCAATCGTGCACAAGCATGTCTTCCTCCCTGCGTACGTGATGCGTATGTGACACGTACGTGACACGTATGTGACACATATGTGTTAGTGAAAGCACTCTGTTCAAGGCTTGGAAACACTGTGGAATTCTTACCAATGAATCACTATAGAATCACCTGCCCCGGCAAACCAAAACCATACTTTTTGGCTAGCATTTTGAGACACTAATAAGTCAAATCCTCTTTGTCTGACTTTGTCTGTCTCTCACGCAGACACCCAAACATGCGCACACACACACACACACACACACACAGTCTGTTAACTGTCCTGGCAGTGGAGAAAAGCTGCTGCCTAAGCCACCAGAGATGCTAAGGGACAGCTGTGGTTGGCCTTGCCTTCCACTCTATTCACAGGAAGCCAGGGATAACCCAAACTGTAGGCCACCGGAGTCAGATGTGGGACAACACCAACGCCTTTAAACACCAGAGCCCCAGAATCGGCTGCCATAATACGCCAATTACGAAGCCAGGAGAAACGGGCTGGGTTTGGCGTCTGTTATCTGGCCTGAACATCGCTGACACAGATCGCCGTATGTCCTGTGACCTCTCAAATCAGGATTCCAATGCTCTTTGAGAGCGCTAACCTTTTCTCGATGATGCTTGGGTTGGCAGTCACAAGGTGCGTCCTGGTTCCCACATCCTCTGCGTACTCTTTAGTTAACGGTGGAAGGTTACACCTGTAGGGACATGTAGGACACAACAAATTTATGAATCATTCAAGTGTTCTTTAATTCAAGTTTTTGGTGGTGGTGGACACTCTACTACCTCATTACGAAATCCGCCTGGTCAATGTCCTTGCCACAGCCACTGCGCTTCAGGACCCCTCCGTTGCCGACGACGGAACACCTCTTCAGGGGAAGCTGCAGCGGCGTCTCCTAGCAAAGCAAACCACACACACACTCCATTAGACACTCTACACGCGCATTCCTGTATCTGTCACAGTGGGTGGTCCGGGGTACATCAGTAACGCTAATCGCTAAAATACACACCTCAATACTAAATACACAACCCAAGTGTCATTAATTCGACACTTCGGCTGTTTGCAAGAGTTCAGAACCGGTGTTATCCCTGACTGTGTCCCACATAGCTTGTGTTGCTGGAAAATTCCACATACTTTTTTAAAACTTATTTTACTAAAATCTCCTATTTAAATCATTAAACTCCCTTTTTAGATCAGTGTTTTTGGTTGGGTCATGATTTGAATTTACATTGAGAATGTGGACCTGGCCAAAGGCACAGTTTTTTAAAAGTTTTTTAATTAAATGTTGCAATGCGTGTGCATTGTCATTTCAATCCAATGAACCGTTTAACCATATCATTCCAAATCAGCTATGACCTCCCGAAAATACTCCAGCCAATGAAGTCTGAGTGACGGGCTGTACGGGGCTGCAGTTGGCCTCCGCCTTTCTTACGTCAACATGTCGCAGGTGTAATTTAGGGTTGCTGAGCAGACCGTTTCCCCAGCACCTGCCTCAGCTGCGAGACTGCTGAGCCCATGAGAAACAGACGACCTCGGAAGGATCCAAACGTTTGTGAACACAAGGGGCGGGTCTCCAGCATCCGATCCCAGTTCTGCTTTCGGCTATCAGCCATGCTTCCTGTTGCCTTTTCGCCGGCCTTGACAGTCAAAAGACTTGAAACTTTGCACTAAGGATGCAGCTGGAGTTTGACCAATCCCATGCCGGATCACTCCATTGCATTTTAAAGAGTGAAGTGCTGAGTTAGTGCTGCAGCCCAGCACCACAAACGTTAGGTAGGTAAGTATAGGAAGTGGTCTACTGTGGTCAGTTAGATTAAGGTGGAGTGTAGTTAGAGTTGTGGGTATAGAACAGTTTTTTTTTTTTTTTCTTGAATGTATTTTTGCATTAAATACGAAGAAAGGCAAAATCTCAATAACAAGTGCATCAGTAGTGTAACAGTAGCCCGTAAAACAGAGTATGATAATTGAACAATAGATGAAAATAGAGAAATTGAACAATGTGATATATACAAAACGGCTCTGAACTCCATTGGTTATGCTTTCAGGAACAACGAAAAATAGAATACATTTGCCTCCTCCATGAGTCCATTAATTGCTAAAAAAACCCAACAAAAAACCTTATCAAAGCATTTAGTCCCTGACCTTTTCAAAGAATGCAGGCGTGTTAGCGTAGATCATTAAATGGATGTATCACTTATATAATTTTTTTTTAAGTATTTCCTCATTAAAAACAGATGTGAAATTCTGAAAGCAAGCCAGCTAATTTAGAGCTAACGTGTGCGGTGTTGGGATCTACGTTGGAGCAATAGTAATTGTCTGCATTCCCATTTTTACAGATAAAATCGCTTGTTTGTTTTTTATATATCAAAAGCACAGAGAAATTGATAACAGGTTTTCCTTCTTCCCCAAAAAACATGATTTTTTTCATGTTGCCATTTATTAGTTTGTTTCTTTACTAAATTTAATGGATATCAAACAAAACAATGGATTTTTACATTTTCTGAACCCCCAGTCGGTATTTATCCAAAACCACTGAAGTCACGCCTTTAAGCACAAATATAATCATAATTTTTTGGAGAACCTCTCCATCAATGTAGAGCACTTACCTTAACATATTATCACTTAGGAAAAAAACTGCAAATCTACCCACTTCATAGTTTTAATTATTCCTCATTATTTTGCTGCCAAAAACAAGCAGTACTACTAAAGGGCCTATATAAATACAATAGAAAATTATACATAATTATTTTGATAGAGTTAAAAATTGTATTTTCTCGTTTTTAACCATAAAATCTCAAGGATGTCTCTAACGATTGTTTACCTTTATTAAAGGTTGTTTTTTTTTTTCAAATTTCTTTCGGTGGTATCGAGTATCGTTGAAACTGTTCAAAATTTCAAAATTATGGTATCGTGACAACCCTACTTCCGATTAGCAACTATATTAACCAATTTAGGGCAGGTTAGAGCAAAGGCCAGCAGACACCGGGACCCCCCCAAGACCATCCGCAGCGCCCCTTGAGACAGCCTGTTGGCCAACATAACCTGGCTGCCCTCCCACAGACATTTGAACCACAAAGAAAAACCGACTGTGCTACCGAGTTTGGCTCGGACCAGAGAGATAGGGCGGTTACCTGCACAAAGAGTGGGTAGGTGTTGTTGTTCACTGTGTGGTAGTGGTAGAATTCCCCATCGTACCAAAGGACTTTCCCCAGGGGGGAGTTATCCTTGGTCACTGCAAACATCTTCCTGGGGTCACAGCACTCTTTAAGCAGCTTTCTGAGAAGACAAAAGAGGGCACTCTGCTATTATCCAGGCATTAAAAAAGGATAAGCTGGTGGTGTAGTGGTTAATGCTTGCAACCAAATGGTTGTTGGTTGAAATCCCACTCTAGCTGTTGTATCCTTGAGCAAGGCACTTAACCTGAATTGCTTCAGGAAACATCCAGCTGTACAAATGAATACATGTGAAACTTGTATGTTGCTTTGGATAAAAGTGTCTGCTAAACAACTAAATTGTATAAACCACCCATCCATCCTTTTTGAAACTGCTTATCCTGGTGAGGGTCGCGGGGACGACAGAGCTGATCCCAGCAGGTATAGGGCACAAGGCAGGGATACACCCAGGATGGGACGCCAGGCCATCGCAGGGCAACACACACGCACGCACACAAACACACACCTATGGGCCAATTTAGCACGGCCAATGAACCTAACCCGCAAGTCTTTAGACGGTGGGAAGAACCCGGTGGGTCTGGAGGAAACGTGGACACGGGGAGAACTTGCAAACTCCACACAGACAGGCACCCTGAGCCAGGACTCAAACTCGGGGCCCCTGTCACTGTGAGGCAACAGAACTAACCACCGCGCCACTGTGCCGCACCAAATTGTATTTTGTATTATATTGTAATTTGTATAAAAATTGTAAATTGAATATATGTGTAAATAAACTTGTGTTTAGAGCACATGACATCAAATGTTGTCTTTGCTGTCTCGAATGTTGTCTCAAAAGTCATTCATATGACAATTTTGTAGTATAATAATTTTAAAAAACCTAGTCATACTCCCCTACCTTGAAACAACCCTAGATGCATCGGCGTTTCCCAAATCGGTGAAAAAAAGACAAAAGATACTCTCCTAAAACTTAAGCTTCTAATATTTTAAAGTGAATTTTTGCACAATTTTTAAGCCATTAGCTAGCAGCTAACTGAAACAGGCAAGATCTGCCAGTGCTTTACACTGTCCATTTAACCTCCAGTCCTAACAAGCCTCCCACTTTGTCCTAATGAGAAGCATCCCAAAAGCTGGCACAGCCCTCCCATGGGTGCTGTTGACTGTGACGTCACTGAGTGGGAGATGTGTTTTGTTTGGGTTTGTTTTTCCGAATGTGCAATTTTGTAAAATTTTGGTGGTTTATGTGAAATTTTAAGAAGGAAAGGACACATAAATTTGAACACTGTCTTTCTTTGGTAAGAGTCCAAACACAGCACCACAGCCACACTGTATTAAGCAGCCCCTGACGTGCTCATTAATTTGCTTTTTGCAGTATGATGATTAAGTTTGCCCTGAGTGTTGGTGCATACCAGGCCTATCTGCTTTTGTACATTCACCATCAAGAACAGTGTCTGCACTTGCCTATAGCTTAGCTTCCTTGTAACGTTAGCTAAATTCTCTGGCCAGTTTGTACTAAACATAACTGGTGTCAAACCAGGGAAACTAAATTATCATAGTTGGTTTTAGATTTTAACCTCAGGCTGAATCCAAACAGTGCTAAACCCAGCAGACTAAAACAACATCAAATATAGTTTTCCAGTTAAGCACTGGGTTTTCTGTTTTTTTTCGATTTCCTCCTGGAAAATGCAATCAGTTCAGTGCTTTCTGACAAATTCGATTTCAATAACAAATTAAATTTGACTGATTGATAAAACTGATTGATTGGGCCTCAATGCTTTTATTGTCTCTTTGTCTCTACGTAAATCAAAGCTAACCCATTAGAGTAAGGCTAATGATCCTCAAAATAATAAAGAAACTGTAAACTGTTATGGTCACTTAATTAATTTCAATAACAACAACAACATTAATAATAATAATATAATAAGCAAGAAGCCCATGTCCCTGTGATTTGTAATAACATTACTAATTAAATTGAAATGATAACTGGTTGTTTTTTCAGCTATTGGTGAATTATGGAGTATTTAGTCCTAAAGATACTGTCCTTCGAGGATTTGCTTGATTTCACCGTAATCCCACCCTCCCAAAAAAAGCAGACCTAACAACACTTAAAATTTAACCGCAAAATAAATGGACAGGAAATACCTGAATATGTGGTTGCTCGTGTCGTTTTTCTTCCATCTTTGTCCCTGTCGTAATACTTCATTTACAACCTCCTTGTCGCTAGGAAGCCTGTACACTGTGTAAATGTACAGCCAGTAGACTCCTATAACACAAAGGGCAACGGACGCCGACAACTTGCTTCTGGGGTATCTTAAAAACATTATTACAGTAGACGCGGAGATTATTAAATTAGACATTCAAATAAAACGTCCGTAACAACCGCTTCATTTTGTATGCGTTTTCTTGAATGGGACCGTGGAGAATTAATGTCGTGGAATTAGTTTCGTCGATTAAAAAAAAACAAATTCCTCGGGTTTTAGCCAAGCGTTCATCTCTTCGTTTAAATAAAAAAGATTTTCAGAAACCTAAAACTCCTCCATGATCAAGCAAGGTCTGCGTCTTCTGCAGAATATCAGACACATTCTAACCTAGTCTGGTCAAATGTAGAACCTTCGTCCTGCAGCATCCCGTGGAAAACCTCGGCAGCGTCTTTCAACCCGTGTCAGGACTCCTAAAGAATCTGCGGCTGTGCCGTGGGCTCCGAAGCCTCACTGTATTCGTCTGTTTTGTTCCGATGCTTTTCGCCTACCTAGCAAAATCCAGTCGCTTTTCGGCCTGTCTTCGGCGGGGTCTCGAAACCCCGCAGATAACGGGGCGCGAACCATTGAATCATTTGCAGAACAAAGCGCTATTTCTCTTAATTCTCTCTGCCTACGTGCCCTCGCGCTGCTCACACAGCCAGTCAACGGCGCCGTAGGTGTGTCCGTGGGCGGTTGCTGCCCTCAGCTGGACTCTCCATCCAATTTGGTTGGTGAGGGCTAAGGACATATGTCGAAATTCATGATTGGAGTGTTCACCCGCTCTGAATTACTGTGTATAAAAAAGTTTCAGCATTACAAAGACAAATGTACTCACACGTTGAAAATAAATTAAACTGTGCTCCACTGTGTAAGCGCGCTTTCAAGTCCAGAAGGCCATTTCCCTAACCATTACACAATTTTAAATCTGATCCATTCGTGTGAATATTGTGTAGTTTCACCGGGTGTGTTTAAAGCAGGGGTTTCAACCAAATTTCTGTCCTTAGTAGAGCAGGAATAATTAGCGCCCGGATTCCGATGGGGTGTGACAGGTCGAAAACCGTTACATCCCACATCTGTAATAAAGAGGGATAAATTACACTACTAGAGCATCGGATTCACAAGCGTAACACGTAAATCTTTGTTAAAAACCGAGAATACTCTGCTTTGTATTTTAGACCGATTTAAATTTTCGCTGAAAAATAACTTCACAAATAAACGTAAGCAGAGGGACACCTAAATAGATTATATGGAGACTTAAAAAA
>JAOYSI010004373.1:0-14367 GCA_025775065.1 Hiodon alosoides
TGTGTGTGTGAATGTGTGTATTAATGATCTATCTCCCCACAGATTGAGGAGTGTGTGTGTGTGTGTGTGTGTGTGTGAATGTGTGTATTAATGATCTATCTCCCCACAGATTGAGGAGTGTGTGTGTGTGTGTGTGTGTGTGTGAATGTGTGTATTAATGATCTATCTCCCCACAGATTGAGGAGTGTGTGTGTGTGTGTGTGTGTGTGTGTGTGTGTGTATTAATGATCTATCTCCCCACAGATTGAGGAGTGTGTGGTTTGTTCTGACAAGAAGGCAGCAGTCCTCTTCCAGCCCTGTGGTCACATGTGCGCCTGTGAGAGTAAGTACCTGGTGTAGACTGTGACCCCTCCTCTAGAAACAGGGTCTCCGGCGACAGGTTTACACGGCCCCCGCGCACCCAACATTTACCCTGCCTCGTTACCGTTTGGGATCTAAATCTCGGGATTCAGTATTTAGTTTAGTCCTCGAATGCCTGTTTATCCACTAGGCCATTTGCATGTATCCAGCCTCGTTTTCCCCGAGCACTGTTGCCGTCTGTGTACTGAAAGAGCGTTTGCTCTGCTTATCTCCTGCTCCATTTATTATCAGATAGCCGTGCAAAAAAATGTCCTGCAGTAAACTGGTCTCCGAGGAGGGTCACTCATTTCACCTTTTGGAATGGCGATGCTTTTGCCGGGGTTTGGGATTTTTACTCCCCCCATAATGTCCCTCGGTTAGGTCCCGTTCGGTGCCCCCTCCCTACCCCTCCACTACAGTTTTCCTGGAGTGGGCCGTGTAGTGTCTGCTCTAAGAGGAATGGATTGATCCTTGAGAAAAGCGCTTGGGATATCGGGAAAGAGACGGGACAGTGGTTCCTTCTGAACTGATCTAGCAATTTGCTGTCCTCAAGCGCGGGCTAATTAAATTAACGGGATTACCGACGGGATTACCGGCTGTTGTCGGCAACTCCAGCTCATGTTGAGCCTTTAAATGCTCGACTTTCACACACATGTGCGCACGCTTTCTCCCTTCATCCACACATCTACCTTCCAGCTGCATGTCAGCTGTGCATCCTTTTACCGGAACTCATGGTTTCTTTCATCTGTGCTTAACACCATGTAACCTGAAAATGAACCCAAAGGTAGGGTTCGAGTGGCCGGCAATAGGTCCTGGTGGAAGAAACGCAGGTAGATTTTTTTTTTTTTTTTTTTTTTGGCTGATGGCTGTCAGCAATCAGCGCTATGCATAATTTAACAAATCAATCAAAATTTTGTGCTTTTGTGGGGGGGGGGGGTTTCTTCTCAACCGCCGGAAAAAAACAACTGGTAATTTACTGCCCTGGGAGACATGCCTTGTTTCATCTAGGCGACTTTTTACAGAATATAACGACGGCCTTTTACCTAATGGGTACAGGTAAAGAGCCTTGCTTACAGTTTCTATTGCAGTGTTCTGTCTGAGATTGATAGGCCATCCACTCTGCCACTACCGCAAAATACCATGAGGAAACCCAACAGGAAGTCTGTAAATTACTAATGGCTTTCGGGTTGAGTTTGTCCCACAATATGCCTGTCCGTGACGGAGTCGATGCGTTGCTGAATCGGGTAAAGAGGCCGGATCCGTGGCCATTGGAATCAGTGAGATGACCCCCGTGTACTGGATTTTTCACTGTTCAGCACTATTCTGCGACCGGTGGGCCAGCTTGCGTCCCTGCTGCCTGTGTTTTTTTTGTTCCCCCTCGATTGGCGGATCCACGCTTGCTTCCTCCTCCACCCCCCCTTTCCCTGCGCGCTCGCCGCGATTGGCCGAACCGGCCCTGCCTCCCCCGCCGCCATTGGCTGACGGCGCCCTTGTGTCCCCGCAGACTGCGCCAGCCTGATGAAGAAGTGCGTGCAGTGCCGCGCGGTGGTTGAACGGCGCACCCCCTTCGTCCACTGCTGTGGTGGGAAAGGTATGGAGGATGAGACCACTGATGAGGACATTAGTGAGTGAACCTTCCAGACGTTCCCTTTTAATTCTTCTTCCTGCTGTCTATCCCATCATGCATCACTGCTTCCTTTTCTGTTGTTGCTGTGTTTTAGTTCTTTTAACGGGACGGGACGGTAGTCACTGATGTTTGTATGTGTATGTGTATGTGTGTGTGTGTACATGTATAGGAAATCTATATTTTTATAAAACGGTGTATACGCCAATTTATTTCTAATATAAAGTTACCCTAGTTAGAACCATCTGTACTAGATAGTGTGAAATGTTTGTCTGAGCTGTTCGTATTCTCATCTTATCAAAAAAGCATCTCATCATTTGTGTTATTCGGTTAAAGGTTTTGCTGTGCAGTATTTCAAGTTGATAATCGTGTGATTTTTCTTTGGGGTTGCAATTTCATGACGTTAAAACTTTTTAATTTATTTTTTTATGTCGGATCCTCATAATTGTCTTATTTTTTCTACTTTGATTTTAGTTAAAAGGGATACTGCAAGTTCACTTATTTATAACCAGGACAATCCTGCACCAACCACCGTTGCGTTAAGTGGCCTGACATTCGCTGTTGTCAGGCCCCAGTAGAAAGCAGCTCTGGTCAGGGTTAGGTTCAGGGTACGCCCCCCTGCAGTGCCTACCAGTCCTGTCACACACACACACACACACACACACACACACACACACACAGACCACACACATTCACACAGACACGTAGTTGGCCTTCATTGCATGCTGGCACTGGGATAGACTGGTTCTGCAGAGACCTGCTGGAGCAAAGGGGCTTTGTCATGTTGCTTGTGGCAATTAATACTCCTCCATGTCGCCAGAGGGCGCTGGGCTCAAATAATCATATAAGTCTCCAAGGCTTCATTTTACCTGAGAAATTCATACTGAGTTTAATAGCATTATCTTGACACTAATCTTGGTCCAGCAATTCTGAGAATCTGGTGTTGTTAATTTAATTCACAACATGCACCAAGTGCCTGTTTGAGTGGGTTGCGCAGCTGATAAGAAATGATTGTGGCACCTGTGCGAGTCGAGCAGCTACCACGCCTGGCCGTAATCGTGGCCTCTCGTTTTCAGACCTGATTAGAGTCTTTCAGAGTACTTCCCCATTTCTTTTGTTCCCTATCAACAGATAAAAACATTTTTTTTTTTTGTTGTTCTTCTGATGATATACTGGATGCCCAAGTTTGCTTGGAGCCACTGGGGGGCACTGTGACATAACTGTGACTGGTTCATTCTCAGCAGGGAGCTCTAACTCAATGGCAGGGGGCTCACAGGATCTGCTCCAGCCCAACAACCTGGCGCTGAGTTGGTGTAAGTATTTACCCTCTCCTGGTCAGACTTTACCCCGCTGTCCAGGCCTCTAAAGCAACCTCCACCCCCCAATGCACACACAAGTACACAAACATGTTGCTCCTCACTTTGTAGGTTGATGAAGCCCCCAAGCGCAGGTCCTAGATCAGTTTTCAGGTGTTTGGCCAAAGTGGTCAGGGGCCCCTGCCTTGCCCCAGCGCTCCAAGCCAACCTCCAGCGTGTCCTGCCTGTCCCACAGTGCCAAATGCAACGGGCGATGTAGGGACGGTTTATCCGTCTGAACGGCGTGCAGGCTTCAGAGCACATGACACACCTGCTTCCGCCCTGTTGTCCTTAACCCCTGGAAACCGCCCCGCGTGATCTGCGGTTGTGTCTCACCACTCCGACAGAGAGAGCTCTGACCACCGCAGCTGCCCCTACAGCCAGTGGGCCACAAGGGGGCGTCTTCCTGCTGGCGGACGGGGGTGCCTCTGCTCTGCAGCTGCTCCGCGTTAACGGGGCCGTTGTTTCCTCATTCGTTGATTTATTAACGGGCACGCGTTTGCCTCTGCAGCCAGCGGGAACATCCCTGCTCTGCAGAGAGACAAGGACAACACCAACGTCCACGCAGACGTGCAGAAGCTCCAGCAGCAGCTACAGGACATCAAGGAGCAGGTAAAGCCGGTCAGCTTGTCAGGGGCTTTCTTCAGCGCTGTGTTGGGCGTTTGTTAGTGGAGGAGGGTCACTTTAAAATGCCAATGGAAAGCCTCTAGACTGCAAAGACTGAAAGTGTGCTGAAATTCGTTTGCCCCATGTATGTGTGGATTATTTAATCAGTTAGCGTAACAATGAAGCAAATAGAGTTTCTGTATTAATGCTTAATGTTCTTGAGAACGTTTATCACAAGGAGAGGTTTGCCTTTTGAGGCAAATAACGTTAAAATAAGGACAGTTTTTTTGTCTCCCCTGCGTGTCTGTCTTCTCAGACCATGTGCCCCGTGTGTCTGGACCGGCTGAAGAACATGATCTTCATGTGCGGTCATGGCACCTGCCAACTGTGTGGAGACCGCATGAGCGAGTGTCCCATCTGCCGCAAAGCCATTGAGCGGCGCATCCTGCTCTACTAGGGCCCCGGGGCGCTCCCTTCCACCCTGGCCACCATCCTCGCCTCTCCCCTGACCCCCATCTCCCGTCTGCTTCTGATAGATTGGACTCGCGCCCACGAAACCAAAATCACGACGATCAAGCATCAAAGGAAAACCATGTTTGTTTGTTTTTCTTCTTCGCTCAGAGCCCCGGGGCTTTCCTTGGCGGATCACCTGCGGGCTCCTTCGCCCTCGCCGTTTTGCTTTGTCAGCCGCCCTCCCGTTCCCCCCTGTTCTGCGACAGTGTCGACAGGGGCTCGGTGTCCGAGTTCTCCGCCGGGACGGGGGGGCTGAGGATGACGACGTTGGCCGTTGACTCTCGCACACCGGCAAGTGAAAAGTGTCGCCACGTCCGGCGAGGGAAGCCATCCCCACCCCAACCCTGTATTCAGCTGTCAGCCAACATTCGCCCGTCTCTCACGGCGATACGGACTGCCGCGCGGAAGGCTCTCTGTGGCGTTGCCCTTGTTTTTCTTTTGTGTTTTATCATTTCTGATAGAGGCGTATTTAATCTGTCACCTACAGGAGCCGTAGTGCGTGTGTCTGCCTGTCAATGCTAGGATGTGAGGCTCGTGTGACCCAAATTTAATATAAGCTGATCTGTCCTAAACCCGTTCCCACGTTTGAGCTCAGTGTTACAACCCCAAATCCCTTCCCTTCACAGCTTCAGTGCACCCGGGATGCCTCTATTAAAGACGTTACCTTTATCAGACTGCTTGTGGGTATCCGGGTGGCGGGGGGTGTTCTACACCGGGCCCAGCATTAACTGGTGAGCTCAGGTAAGAGCTGACCTCCCTGCCACCCCCCTTTATTGAATTGATGTTAATAAAGTGCAGTCGTGTTGCTTTGCCTGAAGTCCACCTCGACACTGATAAGGTACTGATAGGGTGGCTCAATTGCTCCGGCAGCACAATTTCACACCGCTATTGCCTGTACCTTGTTTACCGAAACGCAAATTGAGCGTTTTTCTTTTTTTTTTTTTTTTGGGTCTTGCAACATTTCGGGGGGTGTACAGGCAGGTAGGAAAAACAAGGTTGGCGGAAATAAGCCCATGGCTGCCTGGGGCCTTTAATAGAGTGTAACTGTTCCCAGTGACATTGTAGCCTGAAAGAGACTGCCGTTGCCAATTAGCCCGGCTACCGCTTACAGTCCAAAGCTGGAAAAGGGTTCCTACACGCCCTAAAGTATGCTTTTCATTTACCTATTCATTCTGCCCCTTTGCCTCCAGAAATATTTACACTGAGATGCCTGAGGGGACAAGGTGCAGTTTGTATTATTATTATTATTATTATTATTATTATTATTATTTTTAATTTAATGTATTCTTCCTAATAGTCTGAGCAACTGTAGACTGAACATGTAAAATCAACACAAAAAAGTCTAGCTTTATCTGTAGTGCTATTCAGAATGGGATGGTAGGTGCTACTGCTTTCCTGTGATTAAATTGTGGCTTTTTCACTCTTTTTAAAGTCTGTCTGCTTTTACGTTATTGTCCAAAGGCTGGGTTACTTGCGTTTTGCTGGTTTCCTAATGAACGCGCGCGCTTTGTGATGCCAACAGCTATGTCAGTCTTGCCGGCTTACA
Organism: Hiodon alosoides; assembly: GCA_025775065.1. NCBI lineage: Eukaryota > Metazoa > Chordata > Actinopteri > Hiodontiformes > Hiodontidae > Hiodon > Hiodon alosoides. Next base: position 5,984 of record JAOYSI010004373.1, read on the forward strand.
TCAATGTATTTCATTATTGCCATTACGGAATGGCCTTCTCTTCCTACAGTAGATGTAAGTCCGTAGTTTCATTAAGACAGAAAAGTCTCTAGCTTGCTGAAGCAAGCGCTTTCGTTTGGAAAGTGCTGGTCAATTCTGTCTTTTTTTCTATTTTTCACCCTCTCTAAAAAGGTGGTGACAATGTTCTCCATCACCAATGCAAGCAAGACTTTAGGAGGAATTATTGTCTCTTTCTGTTATTTTGTATGATCATGTTTTTAAGATAGATGCACTAATGTACTTTAAGGGTAGTATTGTATTGTACCTTACAGTTATTACAAAGTCCTGCTTTTACTCTATTTACAGAATATGTAAAAGTACCAGCCTTGTACTCAGCAGATTTGGGTAGCATGCTCTCTCCCTTCCTCTTGGCTTAAATGTTTGCTGACACGCTGTAGAACTTCTAACGCGAGAAACTGTTGGAGCTGTACTGCTGAAATAAACCCATTACTGAAATAAAGGGTCTGTGAAAGTATGGCTTGGAGCGTCTACAGCTAGGCTGGCCCGTGGCAGCGTCGGAGTGTTTAATTGACACGAGGGAGTCTCTGGGAGGGGGTTAAAGCGGTGAGATTCCGCAGGGGTTGGGGTTGGTCTGATGATTGGCATTTTGCTTTGGGGGGTGAACATGTCGATACTGAACTCGCAAAAGTGAGCCCGAAATTGACTGTCAGGGCAGCCAACAAGGTAGGTAGGGGTGTGTGTGTGTGGTTTTGAAGGGCTTTGAACCTCACAACCCAAAATGAAATGTTAAATTATGAAATTATGCGGGGTGGGGTGAAATCCATCTTTCCCACTTTGCGAAACCCCATCGCTCATAACGGGTTCCAGTGTGACAAGCAACTCATTCATAACCTTGACGTTTCCCCACCCACCCCCTCGCACTTCCACTCTTAAATTAACGTCTTTGCTCATAGAATTATTCAAACCCATAAGGCGTCCGTCTGCCTCGTAGGACCCGCCTGACTTGCGCAGCCTTGAGAATTCTTCTGCGTCTGACTTACCGGGCTCGCAGTGAACCCCAAGCTGAAGTAGACTGCGGTCACGGGCAAGACCTTGTCAGGTTTTCAGGGCTGCTCTCGTTCAAGTGTTGAGCGAAGGTACTGCTCTGTCGCGCCGTCCTCCCCAGAGCCCTAAAAATCGCTTTTGAGCTTTTCAGCCCATCCCTCATCCCGTCTCTAGCTTACGGAGCATAGACACAGCACCGTTTCACTGAAGTGAAGAAATAAGACAACAAAAAGATTGGAAGTTCACATGCAGTAGTTGAAGTTCCAGTTGACGTTTCATATTGGTTTTCAATGGAGTTTGAAGTGAGAGTAATGAGAGCTAGTCCTGCCATGCTGTATCTTTTATTTTTTTTTTTTTTTTTTGTGTGACGGCTACTGCATTCTACATGGCGTCAACCATCCGTTTAGGCTGAAGGCTGCTTGAAATTCAAAAAAGTCACTTAGTATTGATCTGCTGTCGCTGCCCTGTGAGTACATGGATTGTTAAGGTATGCACAGCCAAGCCTGGCTGTTGAAAAGGAAACTTTGCAGAATGCGTTGCATGAGGAAACGTTCGTCAAAGCCAGGGTGGTAAAAGTTGCCCTGCTCCGGTTCCTTCACCCCTCCGCTGAGTGTCATGTGGATGGGGCAGTCATCCATCACTTCTGTCCTGGAGACGACGCTATCTCCCCGAAGCCGGGGTGATGTCGCCTATGTTTGTTTTCTGGGTCCTGTGGTTCGTTACTCCTCCCGTGGTTGTAGATGAGGCGCTGGGGGCCACTGTCCAGGGGCCACTGTGGGCTGTTGTGGCTCGCCCCCCACCCCCCCCCCCCCCCGGGGGTGTGGGTTTGGCTCCGGGGACGCTCCACAGAGACGGATGAAGCTCTCCTCAGGGGTGGTCAGACAGTGACTTTGACAGAGCAAAATTGCAGAGCCACTAAAATGTAGGTATGTTTTTAAAGGCATCTCTCACCACTGCCACATAGATTATGTATTAAAACGCCAACTTACAATAAAGTACTTCTTGTATTGACGTTCATATTAAAAATAGATAAATTATACTACATGGCTGAATTCCAGTAATTATTTTGAATTAATAAAGTAGGATTTTGTCTTTTCTTCCCCAGTTGAACTCCTTTAAGGGATGCAGGATGCCGTTAAGGCAGAAAAATTAAGTCTCCACAAGGTGGTAGCACACAGTTTCCCAGGCTGCCGTCTTTGTGCAAATGGCCCTGTGGCTTTGACTCAGTGGCTCTGACTCTGGGCCAGTGCTCGGACTCAGTGGCACTGTCGGTCTTGGGGAAAATCCTCCATAAACATAACAGTACCTTGATGAGCTATTCCACGCCAGGCTTCAAGCACACGTCAACGCAACGCAACAGCTCTGAGAGTATTGAGTAATTCTGACTCTGTGTGGAGGGGGATATGGACAACATGGGAAGTGTCAGATCATTTACTGACTTCAAGGCATGAGATGTTGACTACCATGAAAAAAACAAAAACATTTCTGGTATAATATATGTAGCTCCATTTCAAATACAAAATAATCTCTAATGGGTTACGCCTTGTGTGTGACTGCAGTCTTCCAAATCTTTATTTCTTTTTTATTTATTATTGCCATTTGTTAGTTTCCGCACTTATGAGAAAAACTCTGTTTTGTATACCACTTGTTTATGAGAGAAGTTAGTGGTTGTGATCGCTAGTCTGCACAGCCCTATGCCTAGCATCACTGAGAGTAAACCACACTAATATTCCCGGCCCATGCTCTCCACTCCATCAAATGACAGGGTAGTGTGGATGACTGCCTGCCTACAGCCTTTCCCGTTAAGCAGAGCTATTCCTGCATCAGCAACAGTCCCTCCACCTCATCCTCTTACTCATGTGGGCCCTGCAGGCATGGTTCATTGCCAGGGTTCCTCGCCCTTTGTTGAACCGCGACTGGGGATGGAAGGTGGGAGGCACTAGGGCCAGAGCCATAAGTCCTTTTTGGAGCATATTGGAGGTACTCGTATGATGGTCCGGATGGACAACGCGATGCTGATGTCTATATCAGCCACCGCCAGGGCAGCGTGAGGTTGCCCAGTCTACGGTGCTTGTTTACCGAGATCCTGCTGTGGTTAAAGGCACGCCTCTCGTTCCAGGCTGTTCGCCTGCCAGGAGTGATAAACACTAGCAGCTTTCCCCATTAAAGTAGAGTTGGGGACGGCACAGAATGGGGGCTCCTCTCTGAAGTTATGAGCCTCTTCGGGACAAGTTCCGGGCGGCACAGATCGATCTGCTTCCATCCCAGGAGGCGACACCCTGTCCCCTCTGGTTCTCCGTACAGAGGTGCGGGGTGTGTTAGCACACAGAAGGCGGGCGCGTATATCTCCTGCTTTGCCTGGGAAACATCTGGCTGGAGCGGGCCACTGTTCCTCTGATAGTGCTGCACTTATCCAGGAGACCTTAGTTTGCGTCCCTGATGCAGCCTCCTTGTGTGCCTACCGTCCGGCCTAAACCTGCCTTTCTGTTGTTTTATGTGAACCAGTCGTTGGAACTTGGAAGCCTTCTGTCCACCACCTGCCAGCGGCTCCTCCGCACGCTCCCCAATGGGAGCTCTAGCATATTATGAGGGTCGAAGAGCTTACACCAGACTGAACAGCTGTTTATGGGCTCCGGTCGCTGGGCCAGCCCCTGGCGAAGCGAGATGGTAAAGATGGCGTATCAGCTTAGGCGGTGGCAGCTAGCTGAGGAGATCAGCCATTCCACAAAGGGCAGGCCACTTCTTGGGAAATCTTTCAGGGTGTGTTAGTAGTGGACATCTGCCGTACAACATTCTAGGCAAACCCGCAGAGGTTCACCAGCTTCAGTTGAACGTCATGGACCAGAGTGCTGAGGCCAATCCCTTCACCGCCCAGTAAAGGTGAGACGGATCTCTAAGCTTGCGCTTAGGAGTAATGTTGCTCTGCTTGCGTAAAGCCGGACGGCTTTCCTCGCGAAAGATTGAGAATACTCGCTCATTAGTGATGGTTCATATGAGAACATTACCATCGTATCGGTGGTTCCCTTAAATAGTAATGTTAAGCATCAGTCTCTGCTCTGGCGCAGAAGAAAACACAAAACCGTCATGGCCCACATTTTTTTGATTGCGGTTACAGATATCAAGCACTCTGCTGATTTGGCATAACTACTCAGACTTTTGGCTTTTAAAGGGGAAATAACCATTAGTGACGGTTAATTTTTCTAAAGAGAGAGCACGACTATAGTACAATAATTATATTTCTATTGTAGTTATTACACTATATCATATACCAAACCCTTTTTAAAAAAAACTTTTCTTTTGAAGTGATATTTTACAGTTGGAATGAATTTGAGTTCCTCCGTCCTCTGAGTTGTCTGCTGCACTTCATTAGCACAAGAAGCCTTTCTTCCAGAAGTCAATTCAATTCAAATGTGCTTCATTAGCAAGTCCCTCTTGACCTTCTTGTCTTAAGGAATCGTGTTGGTGTTTACCCAGCGTTTCACACGCTGGCACAAGTGAGGAGGACAAAGCAAGCACTACAGAAGCTGTACTTGGTAATCGAGCCCAAGGTCAGAGCGTATCTGAAATAAACCTGTATTGACCAAAAAATAATATTTGAGCTCCAGAATGAAATTCCTGGGAATACGTAATGTACTGTGCATTCACGGCATGGTAGTTCTGCCCTTGCGCTAAACGTCCAGGAGGCCAAGTAGGCCAAGGTGCTTTTACCCTTAGTGTTGTGTGCTCTGTGGGAGTGCTTGAGTTCTGCTTATCTAATGATCCCACACACATCACACATGGTTATTTTCAATGGTTCGTAGCTGCGTGTGCATGCATTAATATATATATATATATATATATGGACAACATGAAGTTAGTCAGTGCTTTCAATCTGTGTGAAATTACCAAAAGGCCAAAAATGGAGTCAAGAGGTTTTTTTTCTTCCCTCTGGACACCGCGTATACTTTATGATTGAGGTGGCCAAAGTGCACTCTACTTGAGCAGGCACTTACAAGGTGAGGGCGGGGAACCTACAGAGGCTGGCCCAGACCAAAGAGGCTGGCTTCACCCTACCTCTGCAGTAAAGCAATAACATCATCATATTCTGCTCGCTCGGCCCCACAGATTGTTTTATTGTTATTGATTGGGACAAAGTTGCGACAGTCTCCCACCTTTTGAATGCAGTGGGAAATGAAAGAAAAGCACGTTTTCATATCATGGGGCAATAACCAGTGTAAACAGGCCGCTCACACAGCAAGACTCCAGAGCCTGGGTCGCTCTGTCTTGTTCATTGCAGTGACTTAATTCAAGGATTGAAAATGCACAAATTGAATGCACACATTTTTTTTCCCCCTCCATTAACCCAGCTATTGCGCCAGATTCTGCTCTTTTCATCCGCAACAAGAGTTTCTCTAGAACTCTCTCGAAATGTCGACGGGTCGTTGTTGATGGATTGAGGTGGGGGCGGGAGGGGGAGTTGCCTGAGAAACTGTGAAATGGCTAACACGTTTTTCAGAAATCGTTTCGAGAATAAAAATCGATCATAAAATCTGCTTAATGCCACCAACAATCAGACACGTCGGCGGACTGGATAGCGGATTCTTTCTTAATCCCACTGGGATGACAAATTAGCATCAATTCGGATAAGAGAGTTTTAAGTTTCCATGCCTAAGCCCTGACAGGCTCTAGCAGACATAAGTAGTTCTCACGCTAGGATGTTCCTGGTCGAGATGTCATCTTTTGTGGTGACATGTTTCCTCAACAATGTTCACTCACTCTGACGAAACACCATAGCTACCATGTCATGTGGTTTTCCTCACTTCTCTAAGTGTGGTTTTCATGAGGTCTCATTTTAGGCCCGAGCGGTCCGACAAGGGGCAGGATTTCATGGTCTCGGGAAGTTGAGAAGCAGTCGCTATAGAGTGTGTGTTGCTTGGCTTTCTGACTCTGGCATCACGTGGATTATAAGGAAGAGATGGACGCTAACGTTGCTAGGTAGGTGGATTATTTGTAATTTAACGTTGGCAACTCAAACGTAACGGTTTCTTGTGAATTGTGCGTCATGTCTCTGCGTCTGATTGGCTTCTCCAAAAACTAATAATGACGGAACGTGACTTCAGCTTTGATGGCTTGAATAGGAGCCTCTGCAGCACATTTACAGTGCAAATGTTATCGTTTAGACGACACTTTAAACAGCCTTTATCAATATATAGTCATTCAAGGTTTATGAGCTCTGATAAAAAATGCTACCTGCTAAGTGAGGTAATTGCAAACTGTGGCCTGTTGTTTTTACAGTGCTTGTGTACATTGCATGTGTGACTCGATTAACTGTAGAGACCGCAACTGTGTGAAAAATATAGATTTTTCAATGATGAGAGATGGCCTAACAAAGCTTTGTGCCACCACTTGCAGAATCTTATCGTCCCATTATCTTTAAAGCAACTGGCTATCATAATTGCTTATTTAATAATTCTATAAACTGCTGCAAGCCCGACCTTTGCTTTGATAGTACATTAGTCCAAGTCTCGATTCTGAGATTTGTAACAGGTTGAGAAGATGGATGCTATTTATTGGCTTCCTGGGCTGGTTACAGCCTCCAGGCATTTTTCTTGAACGAGACCAGAGAAACACGGCTATAAAAACACAGATATTTCTTCATTCCCTTCACGTTCTTCAGCACATCGCCGCCTCAGAAACGACTAATGGCCCTTTTTGGTTTTTAGCGCCTCGGGGCTTGGGTTAGCCGAAATGTAACTGCTGTTTTCGCTGTAGCTGAAATGAAGGCTTTGCCCTCTAACTGGCCCACTAGGCTGGCTAGCCTCTGATGTTGCTGGAGCGGGACACACGCTCCAATAAGGTTGACTCTAACGTTAGGAGAATGTTATGTGCCAATCGTATCTGGTTGAATTTTCCTGAATTGTTATGCTGAAACGTGGTCCCAGCATGACTGGTCATCAAAAAAAAAAAAAAAGATTTATCAATATAGTATTCTGACGCTTACTTGTCAGCAATGGTTGATGCTACGTGTTAGAAGATTTACATCAATAGTAGTGTCTCAAGTTATATAACGGGAATATATTTTTGCTCTGTCCCATGTTCATATGCGAAAGATATAAAATGCATAACTTCCTCTTTGGCGTCCATGTAGTGACTGTAATGTTAATGACAGTCCCAGTCATTTGTCCCCTGCAGCCTCTCTTCCATCTGTGATTAATACATTGGCATTTAAAAGGTTAATCGTTCTTATCATGGGGAAGTACTCTTCAACAGGAAACTGCAGGCAATTGTTATTTCGTTTAATTTTCAATAAATAAAATGGTCCTTTTGCGCCTTGGCACCCTGTGCACCGGGAGCTTATTTGTGTCTGGATCTAAATGCAGTACTGGTGTTGGCCAGCACATGCTCTGCACCCCCCTCCCCTCTGAAGCCTGGCTTACGGCCCTCTGCCCCACTAGTAAGCTGTACTTTTTGACCTCGTCCTGTGGATGGAGCCCAGAATGTGCAGGATTCGAGCGAAAGCGAGCTCTGCCGGTCATCCTGCGGACGCTCGAAGGCTCAGAGCTTGGGGCGTTCCTCTGTACCCAGAGCAGAGAACTCTGTATTATTTGTGCCGTGTCTATTGATTCGGTGTGCAACCCCTTGGCTGTTAAAAGGAGATAAATAAAAGTTAGGTATTAACTTTTTTTCTTTTTCCAGAGGTCACCCATTCGTTTCACACAGACTCGGTGAACAGGCGCACCAGGGATGGACTCTGGAATATTGATTTTTCCTCTCCCGGTCAGTTTTTTTTTAAAAAAAGGCCTTTGCAGCTCGTGTTTTTTCTTCAGATAAAGCGGTAACATTCCAACCCACTCCCTCCAAGGTTACAAGCTGCCAGGTGGGAGCTCAGCCCAGAAGAAGGACTCTTTTTGTTTTCCAGCTAAGTGTCTTTGTTTCTTTCCCCTCGCTGTTGTTTCCTGCGGAGGCCTTGGAGGAGAGGCATCGGAAAGGGGGTCGCAGCTGGACGTCGGCCCCTCCAGGCCCAGGTGTGCCTTAGCCCCCACTGTCCCGAGAAGAGCAACACTCCCCTGGGATTCTGGGCCCCAGAAAACGTATCATAGAAACAGAAACTAATAGAGACCTAAACAAAGATTAATAAATCAAGAGTGCCCTAATCTAACATTCTGATAAACTCTGATTTGGTCTAGAAGAATTTAACAGTATCCGTATCTTGAACTAATCAGAGTTTCATTAAGAAAAGATTACCTGGCTTGGGGGGGCCCCCCCGGGGGCGGCGGCCCCCGGGCGGGGCGGGGGGGGTGGGGGGGTGGTGGGGGGGGGGGGGGTGGGGGGGTTTGGGGGGGGAGGGGGTTTGTTTTGGA
>JAOYSI010004374.1:0-14366 GCA_025775065.1 Hiodon alosoides
ATTAGTTGCTAAAGTCTTAATTTGGTCCCAGCCTAGGTTTATAATTATATACAATTTATAATTTTGTCTATATAAATCATTCCTGTCTCACATGCTTTGTTTAGCTACAACTGTCTGGTATGTATATATATATATATATATATATATTTTTTTTTTTATTATTATTTTTATTTTATTTTATTTATTTATTTATTTATTATTATTATTATCATTATTAGTATTGTTATAATTATAATTTGAATTAGATGTTATGAGTACAATATTTTTTAAATAATAATAACTAAAAACTAGTTTATATACAGTGTAGACTTCAAATTCACACTGTGATAAGCAGTGCCTGACATTTTAAAGGCAACACCTAACCATTTACATTTTAAAATTATGTTATGTCACTTCTGAGGTCAAAAGAAGAATAATAATAATAATAATACAGTATAAAGGAGACATTCATTTAAGGATTTGCTAATGAGATCGCATCAGAACATTTTCTTCAGAACATTCTACACCTTAATTAAGGAAAATTCAAGTCTGGTACTGTAATAGGATGCCACCGTTGCAACAAATTTAGAAAATATTTGATATACACCCTATCAGCTCCAAACCTTAAAGCAACTATTGTACTATTTTCAAAATATCAGAATTTGGTGTTTTTAAGTGGACGTGACTTTAGACTTCAGGTGTGTAAAGCATTTAACTAGATGCAGTGAAAACTGATGTCAGTCAGGAAATGAAAAATGTACTTTACTTGCGTTTACATAGGAGTAACCAGTTTCTAACAAAAAAATATTGTGAATTATCATAGGATTATATGAAATTCATTTATTAATGATTTTATACTACACCCAGCTGCATGGCAAGAAACACTATGTGCATAAACGTTACTTACTATAGATCTCCTTGTTTAAATACAAATGCAGATGTAATCTCACGAGCTTCAGTTTTGGAGCGAGTTCACTGGAACGGGCCCCTACATAGCCTCTACCTCCCATGCCGAAGGCAGTGACATTACATTGCTAGAGCACAGGCTCTTTAGCAAAATCGGAATGTGTTGCTACATTAATAAATACACTCAGACAATGAAGAAGAAACATATCTAATATAGATAATGGATCTCTATAATTACAGTAAATAAATGCAAAAACGTTCCTATACAGACTTATATAAATATAATATAAACAGGCATAAGCAACATAACTGAACAATTTAAGGTCGTTTGGATGGCACCAGGTTATCAATGGTTAGCATCCGCGATACCCATCCAATTTAGCAAAAATAATAATTTAATAACAAACTTACATCATTTTCCGTTTTAAGTATCAAACAGCTTTGTATCTATGCCTAACTGCTTGCGCTAACAATCCAAATAAGACAATCTGATACTTTGTTCTGAATAATAAAACTAACTGGGAACATTAACTGACATTATCATAAATCTGTGACATTCTCCAATATTGTTCCAACAAAATCATAAACAAATATTCCCACCTAGACAACTGTCCAGCACAATTACTCAACTACATACTGTAAATACACTATATGGACAAAACTATTTGGCCACACCTCTTAATCATTGAATTCAGGTGTTTCATTCAGTCCCATTACCACAGGTGTATAAAATCAAGCACCGAGCCATGCAGTCTGCCTTTACAAAAATTTGTGAAAAAATGGGTCGTTCTAAAGAGCTCACTGAATTCGAGCGTGGTACTGTAATAGGATGCCACCTTTACAAGTCAGTTTGTGAAATTTCTTCCCTCCTAGATATTCCACGATCAACTGTAAGTGGTATTACTGCAAAGTGAAAGCGTATAGGAACCATAGCAACCCAGCCACGAAGTGACAGACCACGTAAAGTTACAGAGCGGGGTCGACGAGTGCTGAGGCGCATAGTGCGTAAAAGTCACCAATGCTCTGCTGACTCAATAACCGCAGAGTTCCAAACCTCCACTAGCATTAACATCAGCACAAAAACTGTGCGCCAGGAGCTTCATGGCATGGGTTTCCATGGTCGAGCAACTGTATACAAGCCTTACATCACCAAGCATGCCAAGCGTCAGATGGAGCGGTGTAAAGCATGCTGCCACTGGACTCTGGAGCAGTGGTCTGTGAAGTGATGAATCACGCTTCTCTATCTGGCAGTCTGATGGACGAGTCTGGGTTTAGCGAATGCCAGGAGAACGTTTCCTGCCTGACTGCACTGTGCCTGTAAAGTTTGGTGGAGGAGAGATAATGCTATAGGGTTGTTTTTCTGGGGTTGGCCTAGGCCCCTAAGTTCCACTGAAGGGAAATGTTAATGCCTCAGATTACCAAGACATTTCGGAAAATTCTATGCCTACAACTTTGTGGAAACAGTTTGGGGAAGGCCCTTTTCTGTTCCAGCGTGACTGTGTCCCAGTGCACAAAGCAAGGTCCATAAAGGCATGGTTGGATAGGGTTAGGGTTAAAAGTGGAAGTTTGGTGTGGAAGAACTTGACTGGCCTGCACAGAGCCCTGACCTCAACCCTATCGAACACCTTTGGGATGAATTAGAACAGAGATTGTGAGTCAGGCCCTCTCGTACAACATCAGTGTCAGACCTCACAAATGCTCTTCTGGAAGAATGGGCAAATATTCCAACAGACACACTCCAAAATCTTGTAGAAAGCCTTCCCAGAAAAGTGGAAGCTGTTTTAGCAGCAGAGGAGAGACCAACTTGATAAGATTTTTTTTAAATACCAAGGGATTTAGAATGGGATGTCATAAAAGCTCCTGTAGGTGTAATGTGTAGGTCCACATAGTGTAGACACAGGGCACATTTCCACCAGACACTATTTTAATATTAAATAGCAATTGTTTTTAATTAATCCTATACACTGTTCCCAAATGAACATTAATATTTCAACAGAAACTTTATTTATAACTTTATAGATTTACAGCCAAAAAGGGCACAAAGTCTAGTTTTTCTTCTTTCTCCACTTTAGTTAAACTTGAGTGATGATTCCGTATGGACTTATGTCCTGTTCAAGAAAATTAATCAGTGGTCCAAATCACATCTGACCATCTCTTATTTTAATCCCATAAAGGTACCACTGCTGCAAACTAAGATAAATTAATGACTCTACTAAGGTTAGAAGGAGTTATTCTTTCTGAGCATTTGTTTAGAACAGCTTGATAACAGGTGCAACATACTGGTCCACAAAAAATAGAAGATTTAAAGTTTGTGCTTATAAAGCCCAGCTGGTGACAGAGAGAAAGAGAGAGAGAGAGAGTCTCTCAGACCTAATGACATTTAAGCCATTGAAGATAGGTATTCAGCTGCAAAAGGAGTTGGTGCTGGCGCTGCGTAACAAGGGGGACAAAGAGGGTATGGGGCAACTGGCACACCTCCCAGAATGCCTTTGGGTTTGATTATTGCATTCTTATTTGTGGGAAATCGAGTGTATTTGTATGTGTTGTCCACATGCAAAGCCTCTACAATTCGACTTTTAGAAATTGGTGATAGTTCAATCAATAAATGTATCAAATGTTATTAGCTGTACATCCTCTACATTTGTCACGAAGCAAGATTTATTTTCTACATGTAATCAAAACTAAAGATTAGAAATTATTTCTAGACTCCATTTATAAATGATCCATTACTCCTGGAAAATAAAAAAGACACAAAAAAAAGATTTTAAAAATAAAACTTAGATCAACTACCAGTAAAACAAATTTATAATGACAAAGATTGATAAGATAAGGAAATAAGAGACAATTAAATAGGACTCTTAAATCTTACATAAACCTTTCAATAATGTTTCAATACAATTTCAATATGCATCACTTGCAAAATCTATGTCAAGTCATTGAATCTATCAAGAAAACATATTCTAATCACAAGTTCCATCATAGTACTATTATAATTAGAATTTAATTTTAAAAACAATAACATAATCTGCATTATTTAAATGTGCTGGCCACCTCAAGTTTTTAAGGGTCAAAATTCTAAGGGTATGTAGCATGTAGCCAAAATTAATTGAAAACAAAATTAGAATGGAATTAACCTTAAGATATTAAAATGGTTCAGAAGTGTTTCTATTTTCTAACAATTTTGAGTAATTCTGTGAACAATTCATGCAGGTGTCAATTCCAATACAAGTCTGCCCAGAATGTTGAGGTTGGAGGCAGCTGTCCTCTACTCTAAAGGAAGAAATTATTTATATAAAGAAAAAGGTAACCATGGCAGCACAGTAATCATTGCAGATAATGTTCCTTTACTTTGCTGGCTTTTGTACCATGTGTGTCTGTCTCACTGAGAATCTTGCATCTTAACTGTGCTGAAAAGAGACAGAAATAAACCTCAGATTGCACAGCAATTCAATCTATGCCAGGCTGTTCAAGACTCCAGAGACAAAAGCGATTAAGGCTGATCAAAATCAATCTTACTTCATGACTGTGAATGCGACCTAAATAAAGTCACAATCATAAAAATGTCACGCCTCGTTTAAACCTAGCAAAAGTTACACTAATAAGCTAGAAAAATTAAAACCAGAGCCACCATGACAAAAAAAGGGGGGCTTTAATTAAAAGATTTTATTTAGTAATTAAACGGTTGATAAAGTGTCTGCAAGCCTTGCTTAACCTGCCAGAATACTGTCATTAGAGGGTCCAGATAAGTATATTATTAGACTTTTCAATACCTACCAAAACCCTTATACCCATATTACTATAATATGTAAGGACTTAAAATGAAATAGAAGGAAAAAAATGTTTTATGTAATACACTATATATATATATATATAGCGAGCAGATATAAAATTAAATTATATTCGATCCTCATCTTGATCCTTAATCAAAACGCCAAGTGACATTTATTTCGGTTGTCACGGCGACAGCTGGAAAAGTAGGCAGGCTTTGAACAGATACAGTAGGCCGCAATTCATACGCAGAAAGACCCACGCCGAAACACCACAGTGCTTTCACCAAACGTCGCATATTTACAAGTATTTTACTTCCTGATCATGTTTATGTTAATTGTAGCGTAATAGTGTCTTCGATTTTTATATATTAGATTTAGTAACTGGAGGTTTATTTAGTTAGGATCACGGCTATTTAAATGTTAGGCCTATTACAACTGATTTTTGAGTTATTGAGGGGGCTATGTTTCTCGCTTTCAAAATGTCACCACAAAATAACAATTAAGATATTTAAGATATTCGTTTTAGTAGTTCGGCTTACAGCATAAAGTCTTCTTTGATGCTTGTACTAGTAGCAGTCTAGTTAACGTTTCCAAAAAGCAAAATCGTTTTGTTTCACTGACTGGGAAGATTAGCCATATAAAATACGTACTTTGAGGCACAACAAATTAATTTCACAAATATATAAAATATATCTTATACGAATACTATTTGCTGATCTATACCTATCTGTTTATTAGACTCCCCAAACAAATGTCCAGCTAACCTGCCATACTGAAGATCATATTGACGTCTGTTATTCGTATATATCGTGCATATTGCAAAGGGAAAAAATGTATTAAACTGCATCTGCATTATCTTGCTGATTATACTGTCATGCATAATATTACTTATTTGACTCGCATTATTATTCGAATTATAGATTCAGCTATTATCTTCTTTCTGGGTGGTTGTTATAGTTGCCTTAGCATGCGGTCCGAGTTGCTGGTTATGACAGGCTCATAACGAAACGTTACTAATTGTGGCTAACGTAGCTAAATCAAAGATTTTACACGTCATTACATCAAATTGAACACCAAAAACTGCTGCAGAGATGCCATTTGAGCAATCTATTTTTCAAGGAGTGCTATTTGCATAAAAACATAAATCCGTAGACATTCATTGATTTGTCATCACTTAAAGCTATTAGCTAAAGCTACCATTGACTGGCTGACAAACCATTTGTGAAAGTCTTACATAAATCGACCTATACAACGTTTCATATTTTACTTGAAAATAAAAAATAACATTAAATTTGATTTTTACTGATAAACCAATACATCCTCCGACCCATCCCCCCTCTTCTCTCCCAGCCTCTTTCTCTGTCTACCTTCCTTACCACGCATTAACTCTGTCAATCGCATTCCTTGCATTTCCAACCCCCGCCCCCCTTCCGTCCCGGTTTTAATAATATTAATAATACCATCTTACTAACGAACTACCTGTGCGACTTATATAGTGTAATTTGTTTATCTTAATGCATAGTGAAATAACACGCATTGATGGTGAAGAAAGAACAAGCATTGTTATATAGTTAGCCAAGTGCATGTATGCATGCACGGTATGGGAGTATGCACTTGCTGCATGAAGAAATGCTTACCTTGCCTTCGCCGACCTCTCGTAACTCCATCCTGTTCCAGCGCCCAAATCACCAAATCCTGTACCAGGATAATTTCTATCCATTAAAGAAAAAATGAAGGATGAAAACGGAAAGACAGCGAGGGGGCGGAGAGGGAGAAATACTCGGAATTTTAACACACAGTTAAGGTAGTTATTTTCTTCCTCTTTTCAATATACTTTATTTCTCCCCTTTCGCAGGCAAGTCTTCAAGAATGGGAAACAGCTAAGAGAGAGGGGAGAAATGGAGTAAAAGGGAAGGAGGAAGACAGAAACAGGGTTGGGGGGGGATATGAAAGGGGGGAGGTTCACAGTCACACCAACCACCACAAAATCAGTATTCTTCCTTCCCTCCCCTCTCTCCCGTGCTTCTTTCAGTATCTATTGTCCCTTAGTAGAAGCAGCGGTTGGAAACCATCCCTGTACTCGTTGTAGCTAAAGATACAATACTAGGTACCGACTAGACTGCGGATGATGATGACGGGACAGATAGCTAGATTGGCAGTTATAGTCGTACGTCTTTTTCTCAGCGTCTTTCCATTTTTCTGTCGTAGTTACGAGCGGTACGACTGGTTGCGAACAGAGGTGCCATGACAGTTAAATTCAGTTTTGTCTGATTAGGTGAAATATGTAGCTATTAAACATAAATATTTTAACAAGCATATTCCCCACTCTCTGTAATGGGTTTATCTGAGATCCTGCAAATAAATTGAATAGCTAGCGCAGTCGACGCTTAAAACCCCTATTGGTGTTGAGTTCAAGCGACCTTTCTTGTGACTTAAAAAAAGAAACAATATGTGTCACAACGAGGCTTTAAATCTAAATGCCAATCCAGATACAGGATGTTAGCGTAACGCCTCGATTTATGGTATAATTTCAGTCATTTTGTTGTGAAGACGCCATTTTTTAAAAGCGACTGCCTTGCTTTCCCCTCCCTCAACCTCTTTTCTCTTGAACACAGATACACGCAGTCTGCCTCCCCCTTCTCCCACACTCTTACATACAAGCGAAAACCATTCCCAGAATACAGTTCAGACCAATATTCAACAAAAAGGAAAGGATTGAAAAGGGGGGAGGGGAGGAAAGGAAATGTATGGAAAGAGCAGATTCCGATCAGACGTAATTTAGTGTCCAGACTGACTGACTAAAAGACAAAATAGAGAATGAAATTGCAATTATGGGATTGTATGAGTTAATACACTAACGTATAACGTGTTAGTAAGGTTATTAATTAATTTTATTTACATTAAGTCAATCTCTAATATGAAAATGTTTTTATTAAGAAAATACAAATATAAGGTAGACATGCAGCAAACTTGTTTGAACTTCAGATAAATATTTGGGTTATTAATTAAACTGGAAACTACATAAGAATAAACTTGAAAACCTTTTTGCAGTTCAAGTCTTAATTCCATTAACTATTTTTCAGTGCCCTCTATTCATCTCTATAATTTGCTTAATTTTGATCCAACATATGACATTTATCCTACTTTGTTCCACAAATTTAACAATAATTATCAGGGCCACCAATTAAACTCTGGTCCAGAATTCGCTCTCACTCTTGTCCTTCAACCCTCTGTAGGATCAGGTGCCTCGGATGAGATTTCTCTGAAAAGTGAGAAAGTGTCCAGATTACTTTTACTTTTTAAATGACAAAGTGACTTAATTGAGCTAATTTCCTGTGACAAAATATGACATTATTATCAATAATAAATTCAAATCTATTTTCAGAGAGAAAAAGACAAACAAACCCAGAATAGGGGGGTGGGGGAGCATCATGCTGGCCGCTGCGATTAAGGGCCTCATTGTAGCTAGGCAGGCCAGGAACTGCTATTCCAGATAAGGGCAGTGATTCAGGAGGTACAGAACCATCAGCAGCCATCTGGACTGGAACACTGATATAGATTACGAGAAAATGAACAAAACTGTAAATGTAAAGTGGTTAGTACGGTATTACGGCACTTACATTCTTACACACATACTCCCACAAACTTTCATAGAACACACACATACACATAGCTGCCTATAGTTTTTACCTTCGCCCTCTCCTCACATTCTTTGTCTTCGCTCTGTAAATGTAGCAGCCCAGTACTGTGGCAATGATAGCAATCACAAAAACAGCCAGGAGACCTGCTACCAAACTGGATACATCCAACTTATGTACTGGCTCTGAAATACAAAACAAACTTTTTGTTCAACAAACCCGACACTGCATGTCTCATGCTCAGAAGTCTACATATCCAGTATAGTCTACAAAGGACACTAAATTGGACCAAAGTCACTGTGCACATGTTCCTTTGATTAAACATTGAATGAAAAAAGTAACATTTAGAAATAGAGCAAACCCATTCATTTTTACTATTAAAGTTGTTTTTGTATGACAAATAATATTAAATTAATTTCACCTTGACTGCTGACGTAGGTTTCCCAAAATACTGCCTGAAAGAAAAAACTATTTAAATTTTTATCTGAATGCACAGTATTATCTCTTTTCTTGTCCTTATAATACAGACCATAAGTTAGCCACATTTTCTGTTCACATCCATATTAATATTTAGTAGTGTATAAGCAACCAGTGATTGTAATTCATTAACTACGTGACATGTTATTGTCAACAAAAGCTATCTCAATTGTCAGTGATCAACAGGTGGCTCTTATTATTTAGACACAGGGGAGCATGTCAAGCAAACCGGAATAGGCCTCTGCATGATCGTGGTGTGGAACCCCTGACCTTGGCCAGTGGACCAAATACTTGAGCGTTGGGATTCACAATCTAATTGTGTCTGTTGATCACTGGTATTTGAAATTGCAATTGTTGAGAACTAAGGCAAAGGAGATGTTATGTAAGATTTATGAGCTACGGGAATATTCTATCAAATCCAGTTGCGACACCTGAATTGCATTCTAAGATTAATTACCTTGTTCCTCTTAATTGTCATTGATCAACTGAAGACAAGAACTACAGGAACATATTATTTTGGGTTGAATATAAACCAACTGTTTTGAGGTTTGTTTGGAGACCTCTGGTTTAGAGTGAAGAGAGCCACCTAGTGCTCCATCAGCACCACCTCCTGTAGTATTCTGGCTTTCCTTGGAGCACACAAATGTAAGCAGTTCAGGTCATGCTAAGCTTCTGAGCTCTATTGACTATAATGTGATATGGCTGCTGGCTGATGGAATACCTCTCTCTTACCGTTTGTGCATTGTCCTCAAAGACTTCCCGAGCCTCTTCGTAATTGCAGATCTCTTCATGACACTCTCTTTCCAGGTTATCAGGCACCATTAACTCAAAGTCCCAACTGTTGTAGAGGAGAGAGCGAGACAGGAAGGAGACTGCTGACTGCTCCTGGAGGAACACTGGGCCAAGAGAGTCAGACAGAGAGACAGGTGAGTATTTTAAAGTGAACAAAGCAGTGCATACATTCATGTAACAATCATGTGAAATTTACATTAATACATAAACAGAGTAGGTCAATATACAAATACATAGTTTAACACTTGCCACTCACAAACATTCACGCTGCAACAGCAACTCTAACCATGAGCTAGAATGTGTTTACATAAATACACATTGTCTATTGCCATGCACTATAACAGAGGTCTAGCTCACCATAAACAGAAACAATAGTAAACTTCAAATTCAACCGTTATGCGAGTGGACATAAAGACAGAACATACTGGAAAGACTAAATAAGTCTCAATATTGGACAAAGCGGTTTTAACAAGAAAGAAATATTTTCATACTTGCCATTGTGGTTGTTATAGATGACTTTGGTCTCAATCAGGTGCACCATTAATAATATGCCAACCCATGTCTCAAAATAGATCAGCATTGTAAAACGCTGAAAAATAAGGTTGTAAATATATTCAATGTTTTTTTTCCCCCATAAATTCCAAAAATACTATATTTTGTGTGTCTTTGTCACCATCTAGTGGCATGTACAACACGTTATGATAGTACCTTTTTAATAGACTACAAGCCCTGGCGATAAACACAAAATCGTCACCAATATATACGTATTAACTAATACCCTGGAAAAACAATAGAAAGAACAATAACCGCGAATAATTTTTTGTTGGTATTAACTTTACAATGTAATTTAAATTTATAATGAGGGAGTGGTCCGTTTCCCTTGGGTCCCTCTCCCTTAATTTGCGGTTTTCATTGCAATCCATGAGGCTAATCATTTTCGAATATAAAACTAATGGATAATCACGGTAACCAAGCTTTAACCTCCACAGATTCTTTCGTTTTTTGATCCTTTCGACATCAACATCAGTTTTATAAAGCGACATGGTCCGATGTACATTTCGAGCTGAAATCGAGAGCTCAATAAACGGGCTATATAATTATTTGACAATGTTTAGTTTGTATTGTATTACTTACCCTGTCTATGTTCAGAACGTTTAAATTAAACCAGAACAAACGACTTTCCCAAATTCACGTTCTTTTTTTCCACCTTATTGCGCACCCTGTCCGTCACGTGATTTACCTGTTAGACAACATACCTTACGCTCAGGAGCAGAATCAAATAGTAGGAAACGAGTCACTGTAATACACAAGCGGGTGTATTTACATTGAGGGTATATGCAAATGTTTAGGATATTTCTCCTTTAGTCAGAGATGTACAGGGTTTTAAGTTAGGAGAGATGTGGACTATACAAAAACCTTAACGTGTTCGTCGGTCTCTCCATCTATAAATCTATCGATCTGTTCGGACATTGTTTTATTCAATTCATTTAAATTAACCTATGTATACTTTTTTACTGTTTAGACAGCATTCTAAATTCTATAGTACAAATATGTCTGTAAAAATAAAAGTAAATAGTAAATATTTAGTATATAAATAGTATCTAGTGTTTTTCTTAACCCCGTAATGGTCACCCATCCATCTTATTAATTCTTCTGACTTTAATATACGTTTTATTGTGTCTTATATATACAGTACAGAGAATCAAGAAATTGCCTATAAAAGAAGATTACAGCAGTTAAAAAAGAGATTGAGCAAGTCTCATAGTTTTTAGACCGTCTGATGGATTTCCATAAAATTGTTGCATGGAGAACCGTCATTTTTCACATTAGTGTGATCCCCACAGGTACTAACACTGACAGGTGTAGACTGCTTCTCCTTCTCTCTGCATAGCGATCATCCAGGGCATCCTGCCTTATCGTTGCAGGTATTGGCACTAACTGCCCATGGTTGTTTTTTTGTTTTTGTTTTTTACTTTGTCACCTGACTGTATAAACTTGTTGACTGAAAATGTAAATGCCATTAATGTAGTTTTTTTATTGGTTTAGAAAATCACCTTAATTCTTCTGGTAAAGGTTTAAAACCCTCCAATCACAATAAATAAAAGTTAAATTCTAGGGGCCTCTCGAGTGTCCCAGTCTGTAAAAGCTCTTGCAAATGTATATAGGCCCTATTAATAAGATTGTGTAGGTTCAAACTTCTGTCGTGCCATTTTTCCAATTGTGACTAGGATAGAACAACAGCAACAGCAAGCTTCTCTTTTTACAGGTTTTGCAGTCTGACAGGGTTCTGGGGAGGGATGTGCCACTCCTCCAATCAGTGCTGAATCTCTTGTGTGGGCTTTTGTAGTCAGCGGTGTGTAAAATGAGAGATGGCTTGCAGGTGATGAGATTTAGGAGACTCATTTCCATACCCTCCATATGTATGGTGGCAAAATTTGTAGCATACAAATATACTCAGTGGCCAGCTTATTAGGTACAACACCCTGTTCACAAAATTTGCAATTAAGTTTCTTAGGGAATGCTTTTATCTTACACAGCTTACAATTTCTACATTCATCCACTATACAGCTGGATATTTATTGAAGCAATTCACCTTGTTTTGCTCAGTTTCATTCAATTTGGCATATATTTAATTTATTTTGTCAATGCGCATATGCAGCCCATATTGGTAAATGGGTTGAGAACTACTTATATAGTATGATGAACAAAACACTAATCTCATTGAATAATATATTTTATAACACTTTCTTAGTAGAAGTAAGACACTTACAAAAAACAAAAAATGCTGTTAAATAGAATTTTATCAAATGTCAACATTAATTGGAGAGTAGAGGTGAACAATGTGGAAGTACTTATGTTAAAAACCCTTTATTGCGCCCCATGAAATGCGGGTTTCATTCGTTGAGCTACAATAAATATGCTTTTATCATGAAAAACATACTGATTAGTTCTGTGGAGAAGTGTTAGTGTTAAGTCTGAGCCTAATAGCTTCAGCACCACAGTTATGGGGTGTATACAGGAGTATAGTTTTGAGTACAACTCCTTAATTTGACTAACAAAAAAGTATTAACACTGCGAGCAAATATAGGATACTCCTATTAAAAACTTGTATTCACATCCTATGTGCAGGATTCACTCACTGAGCTTTAATTCAAAGAGAAAAATTCAATCAGCTTGGACTCAAAGGGAAGTTGGAGTGCCACAATTAAAACCTTTGTCTTTTGGGAAAAAATGTTGGTTGCCTTATGACCTGAGAAAGTTAATGGGATTACAATTTGGGCATTTTGGAGTTTGTAGATTTAGATGCTATTATAAAATAAATTGTATAGCTAACTCAATCTTTTTTGCAATAGGAGGGCAGAGAAATAATCCAACAGAATTTAGGCGATGGTTGTCAAACTGAAGCACATCAGGGGTTTGTAGTTGATGTACCCAAGGGTTATTTGTATCTAAATTAACCTGTATATTTTTACTTCCAAATGACCTCTAGTGGCCAAATGATAAATAACTTTCATTGCATTTTTTTTAACATTGCACAAGTGGTTGACATTATCAAAAATGTATCAGGTGACATGGCTTGGGTGCTAGCCATACTCCGTAGTCATTTTAAGTTTTTCATGGTTATTTACATATACACTAAATATTTTTAATATTCTGTTTCATAAAGTGTCCAATTTCACTCTGGTGGATATAGTTTAGTTGTTTTGTTCTTTTTCAGGGCCTTGCAGTTTCAATTAGAACTTGTTTTCTTCTGATTAAGCACTTGTATAAACAATTAATCGATTATTGTATTATTTTTGATGGAACTGAAATCAATAATTATTGTTGGGTAATTAAAATTGCTAGCTTTTTACCCGAAAACTCATGAATCACCGCAATTAACATTTATATACAGACAAAACCAGAGCCGAAAAGACAAATACAAAAACAAACACCAACTCAATAACCAAAACAGAAAGCACAGACATTGATGCATGGTATACTTTTACTTACACATTTCTCAGTACAGAGGAAGTCCAATAAAAGTTCCTTACACTGATACACTGGGCTGTGTGGCTAGTTTTACAGCACAGACAAGTATACGTGGTGACAATTGGCTCATTAATCATTTAAATTGAGACATCCCAGTACTGTAGATGACAGATTAATTCACTCATAATGAAAGTGACTCCCAATTTGACTAATATACCAGTGTCCAAGAACTTCAATGTTTAATTTTAGAAGGATACATATGCACACACAATCAGACAATACCATTGGCAGGTCCCAACTCAATATGAACTCTTCAGTTACTGACATGACATCAGGCAACAGAGTTTGTTCAGCTATCACCATTATTCAACTCTACTGATCTGACTGTAAAGCCACCTATAAGACCTACACTACACTGTGCCTTTGCAATTTTCCCATTTAGTCAGCTAATGCCTAGAGGTGCTGCACAGGGTTATCAAGGCAGTCATATACAGGGTTAAAACACCTACACTGTCTCAATTACGTGTTCTTTGCTATCCAAACGTTTCACACCAAATGTGATGGTGCTACGTATGTGCTTGTGCGAATCAAGTCCAAGGACTTTTCAGTGTCGCGTCCAAGTGCATCAGGAGACAAATGGTCCAGAAAAGTCAGCTGTCACTCTCACTGATGGCTCAACACATAGACTGTGCAGCACACACAATAACAATAGTAAGGACAACTAACATTTTAACATTAATCAGGCCTCTCCACAGATGGTACAGATATCTCATTAACAGACCTAATTTATACCGGAATGTCCAAAAGAAATATAACATTTGAATATACAAAT
>JAOYSI010004375.1:0-46970 GCA_025775065.1 Hiodon alosoides
TATTTTAAAAAAAAAAAAACAAAAAAAAAAAAAGTATTGTTTTCATAGTTAGGCCCACCCACGAAAATTAAATGCCCGTTGCTTCTGCCACCGGTACGGGATAAAATTGACATGACAGCCCCATATTTGTTAGTATTTGCGAGCGCTTAAACTGTGAGCTTGTAAATATTGGTCAGTTGTATTACTGCAGAAAAACATGCACACAAACATTCTCATTAGGGGCCTCCTTGAGGTACCAGAACCATTTGCCCATTTGGTAATCTGGCCATTTTAAGAAGCAGTTTGAGCAGAGGTCATCGAAAATGAACAACAGTAACATTAAACATAAAAATGTACTGTGAACAGAGCATTCAAATGGACGGAAGATTTTTTCTATATTTCACATCCGCATACAAATTGCTGTTAAGTAATATACACTTGGCCCGCGTCTCTTAATAAAAACCAAACATCTGCACATGTAACTGAGTGTCACCGTCTTAGAGGAATTGGGCAATTGTCCGTCGAGATTTTTCACCCTGGATTGAACATCTTAGAGTTAGCCTACAGGTCATTTCCCCCATCAGTCAGGAGAAAGCCTTCTAGTTAGCCAAGTTT
This sequence comes from Hiodon alosoides, assembly GCA_025775065.1. Classification (NCBI taxonomy): domain Eukaryota; kingdom Metazoa; phylum Chordata; class Actinopteri; order Hiodontiformes; family Hiodontidae; genus Hiodon; species Hiodon alosoides. The sequence goes on from JAOYSI010004375.1 coordinate 595, forward strand.
TTAAAAAGGGCAGAAGAGCTAGGACAAACCAGAACCCACCATAGTTTTTTTATTTATTTATTTTTTTTTAAATGGGGAACAAAGGGCACAACGTGAGTATTTTGCGGATAGCCTTTAGTCCCTTTCTCGAGATGAAAAGGTAGAGCCCAATCAGTCTCAGTGGCACGCGGACCCCCATCCAGCCTGCAGTGTGTGCATTATCACACCTCCCCCCAGCCAAAGGCTATAAATAAAATCTGCGGTGTCAGCTGAGCGAAAAATAATTTGTTTAACCAACATCCCCCAGGGTACCGTGAGCTGCCACAGCTTGGCGCCTGGTCACCACTCGACCAAGTGCTCAACTGTTAGCCACGGCCCATCGTTACCACTAGGGACAAAGTTCAGCAAATTGAAGAAAGCATGAAAGCAGGGTGCTTTCCGGTAGTCACTTATAAGGGATCAAATGCGGCGTATCGGGTAGCAATGAGTGGATTACACAGCCCTTTACACAGATAGCAGAGCGAGCGGCCACAAGGTGTCATCCGGCAGCACTGCAGATCCGGCTCTATAAAGCAACTGTAACCAAGATGTGTAGCCACCCAGATCCTCGTTTTATTCAGGTTCTGTTTTTCCAGAGTAATTTCCCTGCATTGTCCCCCATTTCAGATAACATAATTCTCCCCAGAGCCTTTAAAAAAAATGATGCATCAAGACAGTAGCCAGTAAACAAAAACAATAAATAAGCTTGAAAATGAATAAACTGGCAGAGGTTGAACCGAATACGGACCAGGAGTAAATACTCCCTGCATTTAAGCAGAAGAAGTGCATGTGACACTGTAGGGTTTGGGAGTGTTCTGCAGAACGATGTGGGAAAGGTGAGAGTTGGAGGAGGGTTTATAGGCCATAGGGTTATGTTACTGTAATGTCAGAAATAGCAGCCCCCATACCTCATGTTATATTTATGTTGAAAAGCGCGACCAGCAATCAGCATATGTTTGTGTGTGAATGTATGCCTGTGTTCCTCTTAGTTCTACAAAGGGCAGACCCTCGGAGACAGAGCTAAGCCCAGCCAAAGCTGCGCCTTTAAAATGCCCCACATGTCAAGGGCACCACGGCAGCAGGTCATTGGGTTACGGTTCCACTCTAGCACAGCGGCAGCTGTTTGCCAACTCGATTTGAACATCACGCTCCCAAACCTCTGTGCCAAATTGTACTTCCAATTTTTCCACAAACATTGGAGTGTGAATGTTTGTGGCTTTACATAACTTTTAGCATACACAAATATGGGTGCTGAACAGGTCAGAGTTGTTGTTTGAGTTTAATCATCTATTTATATAAAAGATGGAGAACCTTCATGGTGTTAGTGGGTTTTTATATAAAGTATGGTATTCTATGGTCCATAAGTTTATGGCTATTTGGTACCATCTCTAATTTTAATAATATGTTTATTATTTCTTCTTCCCCTTAACCCACAATATTATGTAGATTACAATCATGACATACATTTTAGGAAATGTAGGTGGCTACTTTCTACAGATTACAGTTGTTGTCTGTTGATTACTCATGTGGCAAGTCACAAATTTGCCAGTTCATAAACGACAGCAGCAGCTTGTAACAACTGAAGCAAGGCCGGTATGAAGCGGTGACGAATGACTACAGAGGGCTTGAAAAACCTGGTTTGCTTGTTAAAGCTCCTTCCTTTTAAAGCCGGAGCAGTGACAGAGCACTGCCATTTCTGTTGCTTAAAGTCTGCTGGCTTCCCTGGTGACGACCACATTAACAACATCAAATAATTTCCAATTGGTTCAAAATGCACATGACTCCAGTTTAACCATTCCTTCATTGGCTTACTGTTAGCAAATAACTAGACCGCCCACCCTGAACCAACTGCTTCATTCACAAGATGCAGGTTTCTTGGTACCTCCTCAAATTTCCAGGGGAGTCAAACACTCCATCTATCTTTAAGTTTAGGCCCAACGCATACTTATTCTGTCAGGCTTTCTGCAAAACAGAAGTCCCGATTTAGAAATGATGAATCGTGGGCATGTCTTGGCATGTCATCCCTATCATCTCTTTTCTGGGTGTGACCCTATGTTGCCTTCATTGCTTTATGCTCTACTTGCATTTGTAGTAATGCTGTCATAGTTAGTCCTGATTAGGCTACAATTCATTTCCATCTTGCAATATCTCTGCATCTTAATATATTACAAACTAAAAATCCTTTACGGTCAGGACAGAGGATGACTAAAGGGCTTTTCACCCAGAATCTGAACATCTGAATGTTCACTTGCAAACATAATTTTTTATTTTTGTGTTTGGTTCATAATCGTTTCATACCTAGGTCAAGGTCAAGGTCAAGATCAAGTTTGTTTGTTTAGTCCACTTGCCGCTAGTCTCGGTCGAGAATTCTATTGGTTTCACATAGCAAATGCACTCGTCCTTGCTTTTAATGAGGGTTATTTGTGGTTCTTTTGCCAAATAACTGCAGAAGAAATGGTGCACTCCAAACTAGTGTAAAGTCTATCACTTGGAAAAAACAGTCGTATTGTAGGTAATAAATACATTAAATCTGGAGAACAGAAGGCACACAGAAGTTCCTCCATCAGGTCATTCTTAAAATGTTTACTACATCATTCAACAAACTAATTAAGCGATTATTATTACCGGTATTTTACAAATGTTAGCTCCACTTTTTGCACCCTTAAAAGAAACACATACCAGTAAGTTTTCTTTGTTAAATTATAACTGCATTAAGCAACAGAAAATAATTCACTTCTTCTAATCACTCTGACTTTGTTCAAAGCCCTTCATTTTTAAACAGTATGAGAATATAGAAAAAAATCTTAGTGTTTTTGTGAGTGGTTTCCAGTTGTTCCTGGATGTGCACATCAAACTCCATGTGCACAGTTTCACTGCTCAACCTTCTGAAAGATATTTACCAAGTACATGTGCTTAGGACACCTCCTTGGAGTTGAAACTATTTGTTACTTCCAATACATTTGCTTTCTCAATACAAGACGTTTTGGGGGAGTAATTTCCATTCAAACCAATCCAAACCACCCCTGCTTTGTTGGGTTTGATCCGTGTTCTTGTGTTATTACTTCGGTGTCAGAGGTTTCAGAAGTAGCACCAAACAAACCAAACCGCACTTCAATCCGCATTAAACACTCAAACAAAGACAGTTTGAAAGACCCCTAACAGCACAACACTGGCCTTGAGCCATACTTTCTGACTATGATGTGCGCAGTATTTAAAACTTTAAAAATCTTAATCTGAATCTTAATCTTTATTTGAGAAGAATGTTTTTTCTTATAAAAAAATGTTTAAGTTTAACTCAATTAAAGGTTAGACGTATCTCCTACTGTGAGAGCAAGATCAAGCCGAGAAAATGACATTTTTTCACAGCCTATTTTGTTCATATTTGTGCTGGTTGCCAATAATTACTGGGGGCACTGCATATTGTTTGGCTTCGAGACAAAATAATGAATTTGAAAATATGTAGTCTTATGGAATATAGCCACAATCTGCACTGCACTCAACCAAAAACGTGATCTCTTGTATTTTTAAAGGGGCAAATATAGATTTTTAGCATCCTGCCAAATCTGGAGGAACCAAAAACAATGGAACCGTACACCAGCAAAGTCTGTTAAAGTCTGTTAAGTAAATGCTTTTTAGTGTTTGGTCACTAACACACACAAAAAGCAGGAGCTAAATCTGATTCTAGATTGAAGAAAATCAGGTTTACGCTCCTTAGTGGAGGGAGGGTCTGCACATTCTGACACATGAATATTCAATTTTTCTGAATATTTAAAAATGTTTACTTCTGACAATTTGCACAAAAAAAAACAATTTTCCATATATGAGATGGCGCATATTCTAATGATGAACATGATGACCCCTTAGACAAGCTCATCATCTATTTTTATCAATGATATGGACACCCATTTCAGTTTTGATTGTAACTGAAAAGAACCAATGTAAGTCATGGTTGACCTTTCATGCACACAATACACTTTCTGTAATGGTATATTCTAGGCTGGAGTAGCAATTAAAATCTAATGGATATGCAGCTTAGCATTTGGAATATGCAATGTCGCAAAACAAACTATAATCATTTTTTAACAGCATAGAATATTGGTTTAATACTATATTATGTATGAACATCAAGTGTGTGCTTATGGACATATACTATGAGGGGTCTTCCTTTAACAGATGTGAAGTGTTTCTGCTCATAAATCTAAATATGCAATTTCTGGGTTAAAAAATGAATTACTGTATCACACAAACACTACTTACATAATAACTTAAAAACAAGTGCAGGAACCTTTAAGGACCATTCTGAATCTTGATACCAAATCATTAATAATACAAAAAGGGCTACAGTAGTACTAGACCAGTCAACATAACAGAATGTTTTTTTTATAGTCCTGGGTGGCGAAAGAAACTCTCAGTAAAGCAACCTATTACATTAAGAAATGTCATTATGTTCAAAATTTGGAACTTTTCCATCGCTATTGGACTGCCGGATACTGGGAAATCACTAATATGCAATAACTGTGAAACTCTAGCTATGATCAGTCAATCCAAAATGATAGATATAATGACATAATGACATTACAACACAGAGCAGTTCAGCCACAGCCATAGCAATGTAGATTGTCCCATTTCAATTTTCTTTGTCTTTATTGAAAACTTCTTGACATTTCACAAAGTTTTATGATTATGTAAAATTCATTCTAGAAAAACACAATACATTTTGCTTGATTTACACCATAAATAAGTAAGGTCTTCGTGATGCTCGTTTTAGAAAATTAGATAATGTGCAAAGAAGCAGAAGAAAGACCATTTGAAAAGGGGGGCATGATAAGGATCTGAGGACAACCCATTTAACAACTGCAAGGCCCAGTGGAAAGACATTAGCGAATTCTAAAGGCAACTGCATGGCAGCCCCCTTGGATACTGCTTGTTCTGAACATAGCAAACTCTGTCCTCCCTTTCCCAATTACTCCCGCAAGAACAAACTTTGCATGCGGTCGCCAGAATCACAGGGGCAGTGGAAAGATCCGACTTCGGCACTCAGCTAAAACCTGCAAAATTGATTCATTAAATCAACCCTTAATTATACAGGCGGAACCACTGTCTGGCCATTCACAGCCCATAGGTCAAACAAGGAGGGATAGAACATCTGGATAAAAGCCATTAGCTCAGTGAGACAATCAAAAACCCCAACACCGACCACACGGGCTTCCACCTCACCCAACCTTCACAAATCTGCAAAAGGGCGATGCAGGCATGAAAACTAATTCATACGGTCAGTTATTCCATTTTCACCGAGATTTTTGAAGTATAGAGTGAGCAGGCTAAAGTGAGCAGGTTAAAGGTGTTTTTTTGGGTTGAGTCACCCCCCGCATATTTCAAAGTTAACTTTCATTACTTGCCATTATTACATTTATATTTTAAGATATAAACACAAACTCACTTTACTAGGGACATCATTTTATTGGCGCGGTGAATGCTATGTGACTATTCCCACCCCACCAACCAACCAAATGAAACAAAGGGTTACTTCACTTCAATGTTATTTTTAAATTCCTAAAACTTTTCATTTTATATATTTTTTTAATTACTAAAAATGGGACCAAATATAAATGAGGATGAGTAATCAAAGAATTACAACATTTATCTAATCTCAACTCTTTTAAAAAAATGAACTGCAAAGGATTGCATTTACATTTTAGGCCACAGCTTAATTTTTTCTGGGAGGCCAGGGTCAGTGATTTTGGCTTACTGAAAATACTGCACTAGGCCTAATTGTGCTTGCATAGAGACCACACGACAGAAATCCTGGCCATCCCTGGCTTCTGTCCACCGCTTTTTGAGATGCCGGAATCTTGTGATGCAGGAATGAAGACAATCAGAGTCAGACACACAGAGAGGGTTCAGAGCTCACAGCAGTGCACACAGTCATGGATTCCCCGGGGAGGGATTGCATCATGAGAATGTGATTAAAAACAAAGGGGACCAATGAGGGATGTAACCTTGTGGGGGCTGCCAAACCCCGAGTGTGTCACAGAAAGGGTTCGGTCTCTCAGAACAAGGAAAGTATTAAATTACAGTTCATCGTACGCATTAAGTCTCACTTTATTAACACTCAACAATATAGTCAATATACCAATCTATTCAGTTTAATATAACCCACTTTACTACGAATGGTCTTCAATTTTCCTGTAAACAGAGAACAAAAAACTGAATTGCAGAAAGAAATGTTGTAGCGAGGATTCTAGCACTACAATTTTCTAAAGCTTTAGAGCAAGCATACAGAGGCCGTCCTTGACCCAGGTTAATCTCTCCTGTAGTACCCAACAGGTCCAATGGTGGCTCAACTACTTTTCTGCCTTCCTGTCTTCAAGCCTAAGAACAGCCATCTGGTATAATTGAGCTTGTGTCTGATTTGGGGTGTGTGTGTGTATGTGTGTGTGTATTTGGGTGGGATGGTTGACGCCATGTTAATGGGTAAACATCCACCAGCATGTGTCGCCCGATTTTACGATGGCAATCTGGTCGCTTGGTTGAAAGTTCTAGCGGGAACAACAAAAAGGTGAGCAAGACTAAATATGGCAGTCCTCTGGGCGTGGCTAGTGTGTGGAGGACCTCACAAAACCTGGAACACCAGGTGACTGGGGGGAAAAAAATGACTCTTTAGGCACTTTTATGTAACCTGGTTTGAGTCAGCTGTTGCAATATTTTGAGACGTCTAATGTGATTTACCATGGCTTTATAGAAATAGTGGTAAAGTTAAGGCTATTACAAATAGACCTGGTAGTATACTTACAGAAATCCACCTAATAATTTGCTGATTAGTGTGGCATTAAATTATATTAAACGAAAGCCATTTCCCATAAATGGTAAGCAACAAGAAAAAACACAGAATCAAAGAACTGGATTCCAATATTTTCTCCCCAAAAGTCAGATATAGGTGAGCCAGGAATATGAATTTCCTACCTGAGCACAGGAAGTAGCCAACTAACTATTCCACTAAACTTTGCCAATGACCTTTTGAAATAAAAATCTATTTTTCTGTATCACTTAAGAGAGTGATTTGGCACTCTTATTTCAGAATGAAAAAGAAAAAGGAAAAAATGATTTTTCTTTTCAATAAAATGTTTTTCAGTTTCAGTCCTCCATACTGCGCAGATCAAAATATGTTTTACAAAATATTTTTACTTTTATGTATATGCATGAATCAATGTATCAGCTCAATGTCAATGTATAAGCTTGCTGTAACGTAATTCATACTATATTTTTGTGAATATATAGCCTAATTTAGTTACTTTCCCAATTCCCAATTTGGGATAACCAATTGAGCTAATATATTTTGCTACAAATTCGCCAACACACATGGGGAGGATGAAGTAGTAAGACAGGTAATCTCCAAGCCAATCGCCTCCATATCTTTTACAAACTGCAGGCCACAGGGCCCACATGAAAGATTCAGCGTCGGGTGGGGGGTTAATTTGAAAAAAAACCCCAATGAAAACAGAAGTCTGTGTGAAAGAAATGTATCTGAAAACAAAGGAATGCTTTGGAGCACAGCAGGAGAGGCGTGTATTTTTTCCCCTCAAAAAGTTTCCAGCTTTAGTGGATCTTGCATGTAAGAACACGCCAAAACTGTACGAAACCACAGCTTGCAGACTAAATATCAAAGATCCCCAAAGGTCATCTTACTTTAATTTGGCAGCTGGAGAAAGTAGGCTTGTGGGCAATAGAGACGATTGCAAAAGCAAAACCCAGAGATAACAGCAGGGAGTGTTTTGTTGGGGGAAGAAGTAAGAGTCTTTCCATAAAATGTATCCGCTATTAGAGAGCTTAACCTTTATAAAAAATGAAAACATAGGGCAAACACTCTGACCTGCTAAGGGCAAAACAATTTAAATAAAAAATGTATTTAAAAAATGTTCTTGTTACTTTATTTGATTTAGCTTCAAAGCATTTGTTGGCATTCTGAGAAAACTAATAATATGAAATTGATGAATGCCTTTCATATCAGCAGTTGACAAAACTTTTCATCTGGAAATTTTAAATTGATCATTAATGCATTACTACAGACACATCTACTGCAAAAAGACATTTTGTAAAGCTTGGGAAAGCCAAGTGGTGCCAACTGACCAATTGTAGTACCCAGAGCTGATGACGGGGTGAGGGGGGGCGTTAAATACATCCTTCACCCCTGTTGACCTCGTCCACTTATCAGCTGGGAGACTTGTCGTCGTTTGTGGCTGGTCTGACCCAAACAGCCACGGCCTGAGTACCAGCATGGCCAAAGGTCTCTGTGCGTCTCCAGAAAGGCTACTCGGTCACTTACTTACAGGGCAAAGTTACCTAATGCACTCAGGTTATTCAATAACCGACTGTTGTTGACGATGTACACCAGAAACGAAGATGGCGCATAGTGGTGAACTGAATTGTAAGCGTAGTATTGTGTTGTGAGCATTATATTGCATATTGCGTTCAACTTACCTTACAAAGTACCTTTAAAACTGGAAAGTATTATTCCCTTTAAATAATTATTAATAGGAGAAACGCATATTTTACGGAGATTTACTTTCTAACTTCTGTATTTATAGCATCTTGCACCCCAGGGGTATCACACAATAGAGGCAGGCTCTACTGTCAACTCTCCTTGATCTTGCCAAGATAAAGGCTAAAGCTCAGTGTGGTCTGGTGTCTTGGTAATGACTTTACTGGATAAAATTCTGCATGAAAAATAATATTCCACCCATGACTCATTTGGCGATTATTGTTTTTTGAGAAATTATCACACTTTAACTGCAGTGCAAATATCCCTTCTGGAAGGAAAGCTGCAAAAAAACAAATAACTGTGGTTCCATCTCCATTTAATTGTATCTTCTGATACGTATTATCTGTTAAATCCCTGTACTCAGCATTCTGTTCCACCAACTCTTAAGACTTGTAAGTCACTCACTGTCCTGCTTTCTAAACCAGGTGGCACAGTGTTGTCTTTTTAGATTAGAAACTCCTACGCTTTTTAAAAAAAGGCAGATGTAGATGTGTTTTTTATGGAGTTCTTTGGTCACCTAGTGTGAGAAAGTACTACTGACATAGGTGCATATTTTGTGTCTTTAGTATAGGCCCCTTTAGAGCGGCTCAGTTGGTAAAAGCATTATCCCAAGTGCAGACTGAGCCCTATGAACTGGTATTCACAAGTTTTAATCCAGTTCATGTAATTCGATGAATGTGACCGGGAGGGTGCATAACTAGCACAGGGCTGCCCGGGCTGGGGTGGGTGAAATCTGCAGGGCTTCTCTCAGCTCGTTACTAACCAGCATCTCCTCTCGGCTTGTCAGGCACCTGCAGGCTGGCAGTGCCATCGAGATGGAAGGTGATTGGATCAGAGGAGACCAATCATACTACCTCCTCACCCTACCTGTGTGTGGCCTCGGAATCATGACAACAAGATGAGATTCTTTTGCAGAACTGGCAATTCCAAATTTATAGAAAAAAAAAAAAGTATTAGGCTACAATCACTGCTCACATCCAATTAGATCTTTGAAGACTATTTTCAGGTTACTTGGCTCAAAATTACTTGAATATTGGGGGTGATGTGGTGTAGGCAGTGTAGCTTTCAGGGTGCATAAAAAAAAGAAGGGAACAAACAGTGAGGCATATCTAGATTTTGGTTGTTCTTCGATTGTGGTTAATGATGAAATTCAGCCACAATTTATGCAGTATGTGGAGTAACTAAAAGAATCCCCATGGCTAATACCATGGTCTACCATCCAAGTTCTGACATTTCAGAAAATATCAATGTATATTAGATTTAAAATTCAGCTTTTACGTACTCCAGCGTAATGAGGCCAATTAAACTGCAATGTAGAAGCTCAGCAGGTTTGAGGACCACTATCTTAGGAGAAAAAAAAAAAACAAGCTTCTAATGTAGCTTTTCATATTTAATAAAGAGCATCATCGTCCTGAAATTCAAGAAAATTCATCACATAGCAGGGGAGCCGTCGCCAGACAAATGGGGGGGAAACTATATATATGCTTGTGGTTCTAGCTCACGCTATTGGAGACATATTGGAGACTATTGGAGACTACTGGAGACATATTGGAGACTATTGGTAAAAGCAGCTCTTCGGTTCTTGGCAGTGTTTCAGCTCTCCTGCTGCCTAGCCTCAGCTCTTTGCATCCTTCTGGATAAAACGCATGCATCAGTTAACGCGACAAAACAATCGTATGCAACAAATATAAATATGGACTTCAAGATAGTGTGGCCCAACCGACCTCAGGGTGCCCCTGCCGCCTGTCACAGGGACTGAAAGGGCAGAATGAGCCTTGGATCCTTGTCATGTGGTTCATTATTGGATGATGGATTATTTCCTCAGTCACAAAAAGTTACTAAACACAGGACAAACAAACAAAAACAACAAAAGAGTTGGAGAGCTCCACACCGAGGCGGCCTTCTGCGGCGCCATCTTTCTTAACAGCATGGGATTGCATCCTGCAACATCTGGACAGACCAGGGACTTATGCAAGGAACCTTTTTGTGGACTTCAGTTCGGCATTCAACACCATCATCCCAGCTCTCCAATGGAATAAATTAACTCAGCTCTCTGTTCCCGCGTCTATCTGTCAGTGGATCACCAGCTTTCTCACGGACAGGTATCAGCTAGTGACACTGGGAAAATTCACTTCAGGCCCCTGTACGATCAGCACTGGCGCCCCCCAGGGATGTGTGCTCTCCCCAGTACTCTTCTCCCTGAATATATATATATATATATATATATATAATAAAATAATAATTGTGGCTGTATTTTTTGTTTGTTTGTTGTGTATGGGAGCTTCTGTTACCATGAAAAATTCCTTGTATGTGCAAGCATACTTGGCAATAAAGCTCATTCTGTTCTATTCTATTCCATTCCATTCTATTCTATCACTCACAATCACAGTGCAAATACATTCCTGCCTTAGAGGACTAGGTCACCGTTAGAAGTCAAACACCAAAAGCACTAGCGTACAAATTACGAAGCGTAAATACTCAAATACTCAAATACTCAAATACAATTCAATTTGAAAAATACTCATGTCGGTTTATTAACTGTATAATAACTAAATAAATATTTTTGAAAAACAGTCGATAGTAGTAATATTACTAATAATAACAACAAAATATTTATGCAAACAATCTCAATACCTACCATGGTAACTCAAATTAGAACAGTTCATGGCAAATTTTTGGCAACTACCCAGGTTTGATCCATCGAAATGATAAAGTTATTTGGGCTAAGGTTAGGGTTAGGGAAATGGGTTCCAAATAAACACAGAAAATACCTATAATGTCCACAAATTATGTTCTCATCACTAATAAAATAGGGAAAAACCATGAGCCACAGATACATATATGTTGCAAACAATTGAGATAGTGGAACTGGATCTTATTATTTAGGTATAGTTACATGGTAACAGTCCCAACACTTTATGTGAATTTTATATTTCAGGTTTTTGTATCTTGTCAAATATATCCGGATTCATATAGAACATGACAGCAGGACCACCTAAAAAAAATTTTATTTTTTTTTTTAATAGCTTTTTCAGTTTTCATAGTAGATTCCAGCCGTTAGAGATAGGGAAAAAATAATTGCCTAAAACAATTTCTTTAGAAAAATACTGTTTTAGGGATACAGATATAATTTCAGGAAATTTTTTCTAGGATTCTATTTAAACCATCAAATGTATTTTGAGTTTTTGCAACAGGAACATTTTCTCTCTCATGTAAACAACATGGTGAGTCTTATAACAAAAGACTTTAAAAAGACTTAAAACAAAACTAACATTAAGGTTATTCCACGTGAAACGTGGTACATAAATCCTATAAAAGGGTTCTTGTTGCCTAGGGGCATGGGTGCCAAGCTGTTTAATCTGATTTAGTTGGATGGACCGGGGCCTTGATGAAGTAATTGGATCAATAAGGCGCAGGTGGGGCATGAGAGGACCTTCCACTGCCCTTATCTTAGCAGCTTCCCATCTGATACACAAATTTAGCCTCATGGCGCAACACAAAACACAAGCTTCTGATTTGTTGTGCACCACACACAGGCCTAAGTGCATTTAGGCTATATTAAATAAATATATATTTTAAATTTTTTACAAGATTTTGCACTGAAATACACACATTCCAATTGTCTTTCAGACCAAACGTTGTCCACTGCATGTGATCTTATAAATAACAAAAAAACCTCTTGATAACATGGCCCATTTTAACTACTGTGTATGAATAAGATACACATGCACAAATGTATGATGAATGCACACAGGCATTTGGAAGGGAGAGGACAGAGAATAAGAGTGCATTTCAAACTGCCTAGATGGCTGGGTCTGGCTGAACATAAGGCAGAATATATAGTTTGGGGTATGAACTTTGCACTAGCAGGCTGTTTAACAGGCCCTTTAACAGAGCTCCCTGCAGCACAATCTCAACACTATGATGCACAAGCTGTGTAAATAACCATCGTCATTTGTCTACAGCCATTTTCCTAACCACCAGGACAAGGAGCAGTATAGCCACTTAAATCTTGTATGAACATGAGTCTGTGAGCAAAGATTAAAGCAACACAGTGATTGATTGGAAATAAATAAATACAGACACACAGTGTTTTGAAGGATTTCTTGAAGTTGGGGAATGAGCAAAGCAGGTGCAATTCTGCTTGAATGCATGCTAGGCATTGTTCTGGTTATAGCCATCTGTCCCTCTCCAATGCATTCATTCTCCAGGTCTCTCCGCGACCCAGCAATGATTTCATTTGCCGGAATTAATGGAACTGTATCCCATTCAATAGGCCAGCATGAGGCTCAGAGTGGCAAAAGAAGGGTGACATAAAGTTACTGATTTGCCATTTAGGTTACACTACATCAAAGGGTCAGTTGTCTCATTAAAGCCAAGGTGGCTCAATATTTCATCCATCCAGTCTTATCAAAACCAAGCACGTTGCATTTCGACTACCAGCACATATGACTAAGTTACCTGTTCTCCAAATGCATGTAGTCCTAGACAAAACTTTTTTTAAGCACTAATCAGATAAATCAAAAATAGCATACTTTTAAAAATCTGAAGACGACTGACGATGCAACTTCACGTTACCAAAGCAAAAATCTATAAAAAAATAAAAAATAAAACATTTTTTAAAGAGCTGAGTCACCATTAGGGCTGTTCCGGACAGTCCTGATACAAACCTCAGGTGACATCAAAAGCCTTGCTTGCCTCATTGAATATAAAGCAGTTCATTTGATTTCCCATGCATAGTGCAGTTAGAAATGTCCATTTCCACACAGAAAATTTACCTCAGCAAGAGACCAGAGTCAACATGGTCATTTTCTATAAAATTGTTAACATATATCCATAATGGTAAAAATGTGTCAGTCATGACATCTCCAGCTAATGGAGCTCATGTGATCAGAAGCACTGTTCATGTTATCAGGCAATTCCTCCTCATCCCTCATTTCATTTGCAATGCTTGTCTAGAAGGGAGAGACATGATATGAGATGTATGAGTGGAAGTAACTATGGCAGCCACTGTGCACCGGAATTGAGGTACCCAGGAATATTTAGAGAATGCTTTAAATCACATGCAGCAGGCAATTTTATGTGTCAGTTCAAGTCGAGAGGCTTCCTCCAGTATAATCAGCGGCCCAATGTTGCTGTTGAGTGTGGCACACTATCTAATATTTTAGTCTAGTATGGGGCTTCCTGTGCGACTTTCAGCCTGCCAAAAAAATACAAGAAAGAGTTAGGCAGCCATTTAGGAAGTGCAGAGGAGTTTAAGGAGCATCTTTATTTTTTTGAATATACTCCCATGCGGCCTGCATCCAGTTTCAAAACTTGCTGCTAGCATTCCATGTTACTTCCAGTCACTAATCTGACCCTATATTCAACCTGACTGCTTCATTCTGCAGCAACTGCTGACTCCGCAGCTGTAAGATTCAATTTAATTTATTCTCAATCCTCGTTCCCCAGAAACGGACTGATCATCCATCAGAACTACAGTTACCTCCTGTCTTCCAACACCAACTTAAAACGACAAGTTCCAAATATTCCGCATCACCAAGATTTTCCTCTTGTAATGAAGGCTAGAGCTAACTAACTAGAGGGTAATCCAGGGTGCACCTGTATTTTCCGTGTTGTGAACTGATGCTCTGAAACCTTTTAATTAAGAAACCTGTAAATATTATCAGAAATCATTACCATATTATTCCATAAGTGCTGCGTAATTATTCCCATATTATTACATGATCACTACATAATACTGACCATCACTGCCAAATTATTACATAATAACTATATGATAATGACCATAATTGCCATATTATTATATTATTGGTATAAATTGCTTCTATTAATACTTCTATTAAAGAGTATGCTGATGGAAGAATTGGAAACCTTCACACCTTTACTTTTTTTAGTCTTAAAATGAAATTTATTTTCAACCACATTAAAGACTATTATTAATACTAACAATTACTACTGATAGTTATTAGCAGCTAAGGTTTCTCCAGTTCAAATCTGAAATATACCACTGCATGGGATAGTATGAATGCCTAGTAAGTCATTTAATAAAGAATTTATAAAACTGAAAAACATAAAACAACAATCCTTGACAATCCTGTCAAGAGTGTATTCAATGGGTCAGGGGTTCTCGCTGGGACACTCTTCCCAGCCCTCTCCTCAAAAGACCTGACTGCTTGGTGGACAATGGGTGAGGACACTTTCATTTTCAATTACCTTCCATGAATTTAACTGCTTCCACATAAATAATCAGGCCTATAATTCAGCACTCAAATTCAAATCCACATTCACCACTCATATTCAGGCTAGATAGATAGTCCTGTCTTAATTTTTGAATTTGAATTAAGAAAATTAATGTAGAAATGGTAAGCTCTGTAAGTTGCTTGGGATAAAAGCTTCTGCTAAGCAACAAAAATGTAATGTAAAATGTAAGCAAAAACAAAATTCTGCAGAATCTTTAAATCACATTAAAGAACAATCTGTTTTTCTATTCTCTTTTAAAACGTCAATGTTTTAAATGATTGCTGCACAGGACCTACCATGGGAGATCAAACTAATCTGTAGGCAGGGATGCCAGGGAGGGGCCTCGTACAGCAACTCCGGTATTAACACAGTTCAATGCACCAGGGGTCATGCTCTTGCTGCTTAAGATAGGATACGTGTGTGAATAGTGGCTCAACCACTGATCTCCACCATCTAAGCACCTGCCTGTGTGCGCATGTTTCTGGAATGGTCATTTAGAAATCTTCAGATGTGGGGTAAAATAAATATATGTGACAACGTGCAACTCAATTCTGAGCATTATGAGATTCTTACAGGGAACGTCACAATTGTCCAATGAACCACCATCATCTTGACTGTCATAGGACTGTAAGAATGTACCAACCAGTAAGGGGGGAAGCCTGTGCCCAAGAGGTAAATGTGTCTACACAAAAAAGTTTGGTCAAATATTTCATGCAAGAAAATTAACAAACATCAAACTAACAGGGCTTATAAACACTGGTGGTAAATTCAGTTGAAAAGCAATGAATTTCAGTAAGATTTGAGCACAAATGATCATGTGGCCTCGCATTAGCTTAAAGCTATGGTACAAACATTTAAATCAATAGCAAAAACAAATTGTTAGCTTCAGCTAAACATTTATTCAGTCACAACGTTGGTCCTGGGTCCTTCTGACTGACAACTTGAAGCTGTAGCGCAGCCATTTGTGAATATAGGAGCTTGTTACCGTATTACTAGATACCCCTTCTTTGTGGGAAGACAAATGCCAGGACTGACACTTCGTTTTCTGACAACCAATACATTTGGTCAGTAGCCATGTTTCTTACTAAAACATGGCAAGTTTGCATTCATTCTAGTAATTTATCCTTGAAAACTCTCGCCGTCCTAAAAAGTGGCATTGATCCGATGAGGTCGCGACACCAGTGAGAGTGTTAGCGAAGCATGACAATGTTTCATATCCGCCGTTCCCCATTGAAAGTTAATTGAGCATTAAGCTTGTTTTATTTAGTTTTTCTAGTGGACCACTAAGGTACTGCTCTACCGACTTTACTAAATAATCTGCCAGGAGTAACTAGATCAGCCACTAACATTGGTTGTTTGTCCAGATGCTAGTGCCGTCTTCCTTGAATGTCATAGTTACTATTGGTGATGCTGTTGTATATATCTACCGGGTTAATGCTGAAGAAAGTTTGAGCCAGTACTGATCCGTGTGGTTAACCATCTTTTGATTTTGCAGCACTGGCTCGTGATGCAATATCTTTGGCTTTCATTCCGGCAATCAATAGCACTGTTATATGGCACTTGGTAGAGCCATCAACCCACAATTCACAGCATGTTAAACTTAAGGGAATACAAATCTAAATAATTCCCATATACCCTGATTTAGTGGTGTGACTAATTTTGTAATTAATAAAATAATTATATAAAATGTATAAAATTAACAATACAATAATAAAGGAATACATATACTGCACTCTTATTAAAATAATATATTGCACACTTCAGCAACATTGTTATGGAATGGGTATTGTGGAACTTTTTTTGTGTGTGTGTGATTATTTTCTTGTATTTTTCGACCAAATTTGAAATCGCCAATTGTCCATCTCCATTGGGCTCTCCCAGTTACAATTGGTGAAACAGCTGTATTTTAACAGGCAAACTTGCGTAAAAGGCGAGGCTGAACCATTCATGGGGCTCTTTTAAGAAAAATGTAAATGTAAGCCTCTTTTTTGCACTAAAATACTGAACTGATTTTTAAAAACCCCAATTAGCCAACTCATGTGTAGCAAGACCTAATGACTCTTTACATTTTGTAGTGTGTTGGACTAAACTGACTGAGTTTCTTCCAGCATGCAGCACAGATATGAGTCCGTAGGTGGAGGAATTTTCTTGTCGTTCATCCAGTTTTATTTTCGGATGACCTTGTTTTTTCCTGAGATCACTGGCATTCCGGAATCCTGAATAAAACTAGCAGACACTGGATTCCATTGGGTCTTAAAAACTTCACAGGCATTGGAAGATTTGCTGTTCTCAAAAGCTGGTGGAGAGTAGGCTACATCGATAATTGTACATTTAGTCAGCACCTGCAATCTTCTTACTTCTATTTTTTTAAATCCAACATCGAACATCGGATATTAACTATAAACTTGGTTTTCTGAAAGTGCCTTGGATGCTAATGCCTGGACTTTGTGAGACTTTCCAGCCCCTATTTATAAAAAATCTGCAAGTTCACGAAGGGGTTTTCTGAATAAAAAACAAGAACTGGATGAAACTGCATTGATCTGAACCACAGATTATAGCACTTGGCAATGAATATTTTGAACATAGTTATGGGTTGTTAAAGCCCATTAATACCAGAAATCCTATGGTTTTGTATAGCCGGCCATTTAGACAGCAATTCATTGAATAAACATAGGATTTGACAGTGCAGTTAGAACTATAGCTTTAAATCTACCATATTCCTTTCTTTGCTCTTTGTCACACAATGTGCATCCATAAATGTAATACAGTTATCTATTGTACATTGGAACACATCACATTATGTTCTTAGATTTGAGTAAACATTCTTCAATACTGATAATGAACAGGAGTACAAATTGTGGAAATAATATATTTCCGTCTACTGTGTTTAATTTACCAGATGCCAATTCGTGCCTTTATCAACATGTGATATGACAAACATTAAGTCGCAAGAATCAACTAGCTGTATTTATTGTCAGGTGTTGACCCTTCAATTAAATAATAGAATGTATATTGCTCCGTAGGAACCCAGAAATAACACACTTCTCTCATAACTAACGCTAATGTTCACACTAGCTATAATGGCATAATTACTGCAAAACGGTATTTCTAGGTAAATGTGAACCACGGCTACGAGGTCACAGTAGTCTGGGCCAGCTATAGTTGCGAATCATATGGGGGCGATGGGGGTCCGTTCTTTGCCCATTCATTCTTCAGCACAAATACATGAGATCTTAACTTTCACTTTAATTGCGATAAAATGTCACCATTGGTGGATACAAATAATTTATGCATCCTCCTGTACAGCGGGTCTGCCTCCATTTGACAGTGCCAGGAGCCTATAAAAAGCGAAGTTCCTCAATGAACTCCACTTTTTATTCGGAGTTGAAACAAATCTACCCAATTAAAGCCGAAAAGTGAAACACTGAAAACCCCGACTTATTCGATTAGAAATTATCTTATCGCTACGTTTTCACTTGACAGCGAGAGCACCAAAAGTGCTGCTAACTTAAATAAAGTGTGAGAGAGATAAGGAAACACTTTCTCTCCTTCCCCTCATGAACACAACATGACTCAAAATACTGTGCACTACAAAACTGATTAAATAACATATCAACAGAAAGTTGGGAAAAAATAAATAGTGAACTAACGAAATAATTTAATAACCAAGCTTGCCCAGACTTTGTGCATTGAGGATAGCAGAAACTGGCCAGTGCTGTACCGTTGGGGTCAGCTAGCTAGTTTGTTTACACAAATATATCGCAGTGAAAACATTAACATAAGCGAAGTTTTTGCAAAAAAAAATGCCATTAAACCTACCTTGTCAGGGCCTTAAAATGTGTCTTCTTTTAACATAAAAGTACAGGAAAGATCCACGCCGCGTATACAACCCAGAGAAAGAACCTCCCCTTACAGCTCTGATACGCAGTTTACCCCCTTTGCCTTTTCGCTCTTTCAGTCTTTCTCTTGCAGTATAGCTCCAACCGCCCACTTCCGGCTCTTACGCGTAGGACAGAAGATTTTCAGTTTAGGTGTAGTTTATTAGTCCAACAGGAGCGTGTACAATGAGTTTGTATCTTCTTGTTCATATCTTGATTTATTTTATATAAAATTTAGACATCTATTTGTTTGCACAGAGGTTGCTAAATAATAAATATAGCGGTTGCCAAGTAAAGTAAGAAATGAAATAGAAGATATAGCCAATAACAAGTTTTTTTTTTTTACTTGAATACATATCCTATTTGTGGTATAATTATTCAGTTGCAGGTATATGGTGCGTGTGCTTTGATACGCTTGTGTTTATGGCTAAAAGTAATAGCAGATTATACATAGCTGACAGTAAATCGTTACTGTACTAGCAGGAAGCTAATTAGTGACTGAATGTCAGAACTCTCAATTTTGTGTCCGCATAGTTAAGTCTGAAATGATGCATTCACCTGATATGTTAACGGGGTTAACGTTGTCATTAATCAAAAGTTTGACTCCTCGCTTGAAAACCTTCTATATGCATTTTATTTCGGCTTCGTTATTGTTATTAATGCTTTGTATAACTTTACACACACAGTAGTGCTCAAAACTTTGCATACCCTGGCAGAAATTGTGAAATTTTGGCATTGATTTTGAAAATATGACTGATCATGCAAAAAAACAAAAAAACAAAACCGTCTTTTATTTAAGGATAGTGATCATATGAAACAATTTATTATCACATAGTTGTTTGGCTCGTTTTAAAATCATAATGATAACAGAAATCATCCAAATGGACCTGATCAATAGTTTACATACACTTGAATGTTTGGCCTTGTTACAGACACACAAGGTGACACACATAGGTTCAAATGGAAAAGGATATAAAAAGATATACAAAGCCTTGAAAATGCCAGTCAGTACTGTTCAATCACTTAGGAAGAAGGGTAAATTCAGGGATCTCATGATACCAAGCCAAGGTCAAGAAAGGTTTCAGCCACAACTGCCAGAAGAATTGTTCGGGATACAAAGAAAAACCCACTGGTTACCTCAAGAGAAATACAGGCTGCTCTGGAAAAAGACGGTGTGATTGTTTCAAGGAGCCCAATACGACGATACTTGAACAAAAATTAGCTGCATGGTCGCGTTGCCAGAAAGAAGCCTTTACTGCGCCAATGCCACAAAAACGCCCGGTTACAATATGCCCGACAACACCTTGACACGCCTCACAGCTTCTGGCATACTCTAATTCATAACTCCAATAAAGTAATAGATAACACAGCCCAGACGTTTTGTAGGCCTTCATTTAAATTAGAAACATATAATGAGGAATGTGTTAAGTTATTGCTTTGAGAAAAATAATCTTTTTAAAGATAGCAAATAAAGTTAATGAAGCTGATGATTATATCAATGAGTACGTTTGTAAATAAAAATTTGGAAACACTTAAACATGCCAGTGTTTACTTGAGGCCAGGTTCTTAGTGTTTACCAAGTGCCTCTTCAACTACCAAGTAACGACACTTGGTGGTTGAAGAGTATAACTGCACTTGCTTACAGGCTTGAGAAAGTGAAACGCACATGTCACACTCTTGGAGCAAAACAACTAAATTAGCCCTCAAGAGAGGTGGCAGAAACGTAGAAAAATGTGTGGTTGTCATGGTGACACCTTTTACGTGTCCTTTACTACACGTAGACACTGAGAGTAGGAGTGAGCAGTTGCCTGTTTTTAAGATATACTGGCCAGTTTATTAGGTACACTACCCTGCTCTCGAAAATGGATTGCTCCTATAGACAGTGAGCCATGTCACCATGCCAAGCTATATAAAGCAGGCAGACAGCCATTCAGTTACGGTAAACTGAACGTTAGAATGGATAAAACAAGTGACTTAAGTGACTTTTAGTGTGGTACGATGAGCGCCCTCCTGGGCTTTTCATGCACAACAGCGTCTAGGTTTTACCGAGAATGATACGACGACAGTCAATGGCAGGTCTACGGGTGTAATCAGCTTTTTTTCTCGAGAGAGGTTGAAGAAGAATGGCATAAACTGTACAAGCTAACAGGCTGGACACAAATGGCCAAATAACGGTGCAACAGTGGTGTGCAGAACGGCATCTCAGAACACACAACTAGTCAGTCCTGGTCACAAATGGGCAAGATGATTACACTGGATTCTACTCCATCAGCATATAGTCATCAACACAGGTTGATTAAGGAGTGGAAAAACATCGTTAAGTCAAACGAATCCCGGTTCCATTTGCGCCGTCATGTCAATGGCAGTCAGGATTTGGTGTAAGCAGTATGAATCCAGGGGCCCATCCTGCCTAGTGTCAACGGTACAGGTTGGTTGAGTGGTTTAATGGTGTGGGCAATATTTGCCTGGTCTACATTAGGTCCTTTTTTTGATTAATGACAACGTTAACCCCGTCACATATCATGTGAACGCATCATTTCAGACTCAACTACGTGGACACAAAATGTAGAGTTCTGACATACAGTCACTAATTAGCTTCCTGTTAGTACAGTACCAATTGAGCAATGTTTGACTGCCACAGTGCCTATGAACATTGTTGTTGACCAGGTGAATCCCTTCATGTTAACATTATACCCTTAGTCACATGGACACCTCCAGTAGGATGATATGCAGTGTCATAAAGCATGTATTGTCTCAGAACACATACACTCCTTCTACAAAAGTTAATTTACTAGTGTTTCACAGTAATTCCAACGGTACATCTAAACGAAATGTCAAAATGTATGAGACCGATTGAATTACTTAATTTGTTCAATTTAACATTTTCATATGAAAAAGGTCTAAATATAACTGGAAAAATTTGGAATGAGCCGAAACCGCCTTAATATCGAACTAATATTTTGCACGAATGTAACTACTATCTAGATCAAGAGTATGCAAGAGTTCAAGATAGAGCGGAATGAAAACCAGAACTAATTGGATCAGTTATTATCAAAATATCAAATATATTCACATTGTCGCAGAAAACCAAGTGCTCTATGCACTCGGTTTCCATCAGCGTAGCCCACACTTGACCCAGATATTCTTCGTAGTAATTAGAGATTATTTCTGAAGGCCACTCATAGATGACAAGCTTGTAGCAAAAGAAACAACTGGAGTTTATCTAGTGATCTTCCTGTCAGATATGTTCGTCACAAATGACTCTGGGGGTCATTTCTCTAAATTCTCTTTTTGCCTTTCTCAAGAACATTACACAATATGTTTACAAACAATTGCTTACCTGCTATTATTTTATTTTATTTTTTTATAAGTGTGGCCTTAAAATTGGGAAAAGCCCAGTTCAAATTAATAATATCCCAATTTCTTAAATGCCGTTTTAACTCCACATCTATGCTTGCCATTTTATTAAAAATGTTTTTGAGTGACAGAGCAGCAATTCCTCTCCTGCTAAACCCGGTAGGCTGAATGACCCCCCTCGGGTTATGCATTTTTCTTATTAAAAGTTATTAACCAAAACTTAGAGAATCTTTCACAAATGCAATGTTCTCAATTGCAAATTCCTTACTGTTGAACAACATTACCCCCCCCCCCCCCAATTTAAATAACATTGACAGAATAAACGTGTTAATTCATACTTTAATGCCTTAATATCCAATACATTAGCTTTATCTAACTATCCAACAAGGATATGTTTTACTTTAGAACTGAAAAGGACTTCAGTACTAGTTGTAAGAAAATATGTGAAACAATTTTTTCCATTATAATAGTAAATATTATTTTAAAACATAACAGGCAATATACAGTACATTCTGCAAATTACTTTTTTTGTACAGATCGCATATATTTCTTCCCATTCAGTTCCAACCTCCTTGACATTCAAATTGTTGTCATCTCTACTTTCTGTGAATAATTAACTGTTCTGCTATGATCAGGACAATAGCAAAGGAATACATGTATATATTTAAGGACATTCTCACACATTAGGAGAACGATTTTACAGAAGTGGACTCAACAGAAACAAAAGGGAGAGGGACATAATATAACATATATACCATACATATATACCAAGGCATTTTGCAAATCAACAAATGCTATCTACACACCCACTAACCTTCACAACAATCAAGACATTTCAAATCAAGCATTTACAGAAAATGTCTTTGAATAGAAAAAATACCCCTCTGAAAACTTCAAGGTCAAGGACAAAATCTTAGTAAAGGTCAGCGTAAAACTGCTTAATCCTCAGACATAGACCATAAAATTACCTGGGAAATATTTCATTGGGACAATTTATCCATCTTTATGCCTTGTCAATCCCTGATTTTAGTGTCAGCACAGGGTGCTTCTATAGAGAAGTGGTGCTCATATTGAAACAGTGACAGAGAAAATGTAACGATTTGTCAAGGTTTTGTTTTTTTAAACAAAGAAGATCAGAAGATCAGGGTTGAAGGACTTTGGGGTAAATTCACATTCCAAGGCCCCCAAGCAATTTACAGGTGCAGGCGTGCCACTCCTACTGCACTTTTTTGGTGTCTTTTTCACATGGGCGAAGCTGCATCGGAGCTGAAGTCCATATCTAAGGTGAGCGATTCTGGAAGACAAAATACAGCACCTCTGTGAATACGACAAAGTTATTCATCCCTGCGGCTATACTCATACCAATCTAGCAAACTTTACAAGCATTACAGTCTTAATTCTACTCTTTAATATTTAAGCAGAACATACTGGAATCATGAGGTTAAGTAAAATAAGAAGACATGCATAGTGTTACCCAAAGGGCCTGGGTTGGCATCGGTCCCCTCATTGTGCATTAGCGAGTCCAGGGTTCGAGGGGACATGGGGAAGAGATCGCTGGTATTCCCAGAGTTGGTCCTACAGTGGGCAGAAGTGAGTAAGGGGGCTAGAACAACAACATAAAATGCCCGTGAATTTGAGGTCTGCTTTTATCAATAATGGTATGAAGCCTTATTACAACTCTTTGCATCTAGTCACATAAGTGCAACCAGGCACCGATAAACCGATTATTCAGCACATGTCATATTTAACCCTTCTTCAAGAAAAAGTTTAGTCCAGTAGTTAAAGAGACAAAACATGCTGAGGATAATAGGATATCAAAGACCAATCTGAAGATTTCAAATGAGAGGTATATAAGGTTAAGCCCAATACATATAAAACACAAAACATGAATGCACCCTATTGTATTTAGTTACTTAAGCTTAGCCATGCAGTGCAAGGGATCTGAAGAGTCTCAAAATCCAATTCTTCCATCTAACCTTCTTCTATATTTTGAGGTAGACTAGGTTACTGAGATTTGCAAATAATTCAAAGGAAATAAATTAACTGGTAGCAGTTATCAGTGGTAGACATGTCCACTAAAACATATAAATCACTTGAAAGTATAAGAAGCTTAAAAACTTGGATCACTAGGATTAACAACTGCCCAGAGCACTAATTTGTGAACCACATTGACCCTGACAGAACTATTGTCGAATTTGCTAACTGGCTGGTCTTTCTAAAGAGCAGGAGTAGGGTAAAATATAACCTGCCTTACTACAAGACATTTTCAACAATGGCAGTCAAGCCTTTTGCATAATGATATATAGTTCTACCATTGTAAACAGGCTATAGTATCAAACTAAATTCTGTTACTGCTTTGAAGCTATTTGCACAACTATTTGGATAATACATTTGTTTTGACTACTTCTACCTTTGTTTCACGTAGAGGTTCAAGTGATTTAATTTTATTATAATTATTATCCGTTTCTGACATGTAATCAACCATTTCATAAAAAAAGTACTGCAGAAGCAGAAGTAACCAGTGTGAAATCCACAGCCATATAACTGGAATGATGAACAAGCACAAATATCAGCTCAAATTTGAAAACATGGCTGTTCTTAGGAAAGGCTCTATGGGAAAAATTGGCTCGATCGGTACAAAAATTTGCGGAAAAAGGAAAATGCTCAGCTAGTAAAAAGCGAAAACGACAAAAACAAGGACAAGTTACACAATACATTTTAAAAAAAATACATATTTTCAAAAGAGATAAGATAATAATTACTTTTCAAAAACAAAATAAACGTATTTAAAAAAAAAAAAATTTAATTCCGAAAAGCATTAATCTGAGCTTTAAACAAAAAGGATAAACTTCTGCAAGGTTAAAGATCAAGGCTATAGCTATATGAGAGCGAGGCAGATTAGTGAGCCCCTCACCAACGACTAGCACATTTCCAACCACCCGCCACACACGCATGTACACACACAGCCCTGCCCTACCCTGGAAATCCATTCGCCAGCAGCTCGCTGTCTGGCATGTCCATGAACACGGAGGGACACCTACGGAAACAGGTCATTTTCTCACAATAAGCCTTTCCACACCTCAGCAGCTCCCTCAGATCACCACCTTTATGGGCACTCAAATGGACAGACCTGGCTACTTTTAAGCTCTGTTCCTTAGTGGTTTATAGTCTTGTATTGGTTCCCGTTATTTTTCTACTTAACTTAATATTTTAGATCAGGAATTATAATATATATATTTTTTAAACTTTATTTAGCAATGCTAAATGTAGATTTCAGGCTAAGGGTTCCCCTTGGAGCCCATCAAACTCTTTGGTCGGGGAATGCATGGTAATGGGTCATTGTGGGATTACTCAGCAATTGCAAAACTATTCAGGGAAGCCATTTGCCACAGAGTAATGGCCTCAACAGCTATGCAACTAGTGACGATAATTCGTATTTACCACGGTACATATCACAAAAAGTTAATGTTAATTGTGTTTTGTCATCAGGGCACTTTTACTTATAGGTGCTTATCGCTTTGTTCTGCATGAACATACAAATTTTAATTAAGATAATGGAACATCAATAGGATCGCAACAAAGTTGCAGATAGATGGGGTAACAAGAGGAAAATAGTAAAAAGTTATTTTTTAATGTTTCCTTAACCTATAAGGACTTATTTTCCGATTTTGCTAACAGTAGTATTTAAATGTAATTATATGTTTTAAATATAAGCAGAACCAGGCAATTCTATGGAAATAAAAACATTTTTTTGTTATTAATCCCCCACTAATCATGTGTCCAAATATACTTACGGGGTAACACAGATGAACTTTGTCTTTAAATATGGCACAGCACCTATCAGGAGCAAAACAAACAAACAGTCAGAACGGTTAGATTACAATAGCAAGAGGGAGAACATTAATATTTTGGTTAGATATGACAGATACAATGAGCAAAGCTCAGCAAACCTTAAAGGTGTAAATGTACTTACAGTCACTTCTCCTACTTCCAGCTAAGCTGGCCTCACTTGCCTCTCTAAGGAGAAGAAAACACTCCTGGGAAGGAAAGTCAACGACTACCTGGGTCAGTGGAGTCTGGCTCAGTGGCCTCAGCTCGGCAGTACTTCCCAAAGGCATCCTCCTTGGGGATCTCTGGGTAGAGGTAGACCAATGGAGACACCAGGATGTTGGTGGCATCCATGATCTTGTAGCCCATGATGATCTCCGCAAAAGACATGCTGTTGAGCTGCTGCTTGGTGTAGGGTTCAACAGACTGGATCTGTGTCTTGCCTGGCAGCCAAGGGAAGTGAGAGGAGCGAGAAAGATGTCTGTGAAACACTACTGCAAAAACATTGCAGGGAAGAACATTCCACAGCTGCAATAAACAAACAATAAAAGTCTGTTTGAGGTTTCTCTAAACAGAAGCAGGTCTGTTGAACGGTGAACTCGGAGCAGTGCCCCTCCCCCCTCACACAATTACCACTGATGTCCTTCTCCACCCAGGTGAAGGTGATGCCGCCCTCCTTGCTACTTTCACTGAAGCGCAGGAGGAAGGTCCCAGGGGGCTTGGTGCTCAGAATGGCCCTTTCCCTCTCTTTGCTGATGAAACCCATGATGTACCTGAAGCATAGGCATGTTAAACACAAGCCCTCATCGAAAAAGAGTTGTGACGCTTGCCATGTTTACAAATGCCGGTTTCATTTCGAGAAACTGAGAAATGCCACGTTCTAAGATACAACTACAATGTCTCATCTGACAATATCCACAATCCACTTATTTTACCGATATCGTGCGTTACGAATTAACGCTAATACTGGACTGCGCACAAAAATACATTAACAAAAACTATACAAATGTATCTGAAAATAGTGCAAGGCATTCTCACCCTTCATTCCAGAGTACCAATATATACTTCTTCACCAGGTCGATGATGTTGTCGAGCCACACCCAAAAGGAAAAGCCTTTCCCAGCCATATTTTCCTATATAGAGGTTAAAAAACACAGCCGTTTAAGTTCAGGGTTAAGTCCTGAGAGATAATATAGATGGTTGGCATTGAAAGTAATACGTACTTTGCAAAACTTTGCCCAGGTGATTTGACATCCAGAATAGCTCACACATTGTCCTGTGAAAAGTACACAGACATTGAACATAATAGAAAATAGAGACAACCCAAGTAATAATTGCAGTTAAAGAGGTAAATACTACAAAATGGACAATGGAAAAAGAAGCAAGCAATAAAAGGCTGTGGAGAAAGTTAGAGTGGTTTTATCACAGTCTTCCTGAGCTGGGTCTTACCCAGCAGTTTTTCTGCCAATGTGGTCAGCTGCTCGATGTTCAGGCCCCTCTTGGTGGTGGAGGAAAACTGCCAGCTAAGCACTTCGGCTACCTGGTCCCAAGTTCCCACAGGTGGCTTGGTGAAGAAGTTCACATTCTAGGGTGGGGGAAGTAGAAACCAAATACTTATACCAAACAGCTACCACACTGCCTTCTCCTCATCAAAATATTACGTCTACATGAGGAAGATATTAACACTTATTTCAGAAGGATGGTAGGGACTGATTGCTAATCAATAATATAATCAATAATATTGGTCAAATAGCCATGCCTGTCATACAACTCCTTGCAGGAGTATTGTGCACAGGAGGCATTGTATTACCTTGGGGTGGTTGGTGAGCATGTTGTACCACAGAATTGAAGCCCAGGCGTTTGGCATCTGACAAATGTTGGAGATCACGACCACAGGCAGAGAGTGTGTCTAGGGAAAAAGAAGTCAATGCGCCCAGTTTTTTCCTCCTGTTCTGTCAAACTAAAGGTTCCGCTCATATTAAATAGAAGCGATACCACTCTATCTACTAGTCCATAAGAAATATTTAATGCGTAAAATACATCATCTTGACTTGCCACAACTGGTGACTCATAATGCATAATGTAGTTCTGTATATTAGCATAAATAGGACCTAATAGTGCTTTTTAACCATCCACAAGGGTGCTAGGTTCCTTTCCACTTGCTGTGTGAACAATGCTTAAAAGGTTAATTGTATTACAAGCTAATAAGGAAGCAAATTACCATTTGAACTTTTCCAGGGGGAAAAAAAATGTTATGTGGTGTGCACACATTGAGCTGAGAAACATTGTTAAATGCAACGGCTATAAACACAAAGTACAAATATAAGCTGCACGTTTATCTCACATACTGCTCATACATATTGCTCATAGCTCCTTTGTAACACACTCTGAAGTTCGTTTCCACATCAGTGCCTCACCTCCAGGTCAATCTTCAGGCCTTGGTGGTAGACCTCTGTCTCGAAGGTGATGAGGTGCAGTTCTTCTGTCACAATCAGGGAGGCCTGAGTACAGGGAGTAACAGGAGTCAGAGGTCATACAAAACATTAGAGGCCACTTGAAGGCATCAATACAAATAATAGCTTCATTAAAGTAACAATAAGTCAACTAGTGAAACTGATAAATAATGTGCCTGTAAGCTTGACCAGCAGTAGTAAACGGGGCATACTCACATCACTGTTGGTTCTGCCACCATTCCCACACCTTTGCTCCCTCAGGGTCTAGCAGGGAGAAGGCATCGTTAGGCCCTCGGCAACAATCAAGCATTAAAACTAGAACAGGCCCGTAATAGCAAACCCTCACCAAGTGTTTGAACTCAGCAGACAGACTGCCGTTGTTGGACTCCTCCATGTTCATCACCTTGGTGTTGGTGCCCAGGATGTTGAACTTACGGCACCTGGGACATCAGAGAGCACTGAATGATCAATGAAGCCATAGATCAACCCACATTATCTGATCGCCATTGAATCGTCCTTCATGAAAGGACATTGTCACTTACCCTCGCAATGCAGCTACATCCCCTGATTCTCTGTAAGAAGAGAAGCAGCACATAACTGAATATATGCAGGAACTAAAGTATTTATTCATTTATCCACTCATTTATGACCAAGCACTCTTTGGTACACTCATTACTGTGAAGGGCCCAAGAACATTCAAAATGCTTTTTCATTGCAAAAGTTACAGGAAAAAGAAACTAGGAAACTTACTTGTCAATGCACACTTTTATTTTCAGCTGATAATTCAATTCTGGAAATTTCACTAATAACCTGAAAAATATACAACACAGCTCAAACAGTAAGACAGCAAAGGATGCATTGACAAAATACCAAATAATGTTGTTTAGCACCTGTACTGAATAATTTGTTAAGCTCCTAATCATTTACCTTTATTAATTTGTGCCCTCATAATTAGCTTAATTTCACTGAAACAAAGTTCTCTATTTCTGGGTGTGTAGCTCACCGGACTTTGGTGGTGAACTGGACCCCAGTTTTGATGACCAAAGGCCTGTCCGGGTGCATGGGCATACATGGCTGGCGCTCCACAACAAAGGCACTACAATACCAAGACCAACAAGCAGGGGGTGGTATTCACTCACATAGAACATTTACTTCTTCGGTACACAATCCAAGACACCATTTCCAGATGGTAACGATTCAGGGAGTGGTTATGTCAGAAAGGGGGATTAACCCATCAGCCATGACACTCTGGAAGATTTGATGGACAATGCAGAATATCTGACCAGCTTGAACCCCCCCAAAAGACAAAAGCCAAAAGCCGAAAGTAACGTTTAGGGCTTCAGAGAAGCCACAAATGAAATTACCCACAGCCTTTTCCAGAATAAGTTAATGGTCAACTATTATATGACAGACAACTGCATGAAGGGTAAATGGAGGCTCACCTCTTCATTAGGTTCCTGAAAATGTCCACAATCTTCTCCTCCAGGGCAGGCCTGTGCTGGACGATGGGGTCCCCTTTGTACGACACTTTCTGTTGCAGCTCCTCTAGTTTCTTGATCTGCTGCCGGATCTGCAGCTGGGATTCAGCCAGGGATGTGATCCTGAAAGGAATGGCACAGCAGAATGTTTGGCTCAGCACTGCTAATGTTTATTGATGCTCTATGGTAAAGGGTGACATGCACACTAGAAAATACACAAAACAAATGTGAAAAAGAATAACTAATTACTTTTTTATCAAGCCAGAATTTGCTAAACATTAGCATACAATGAAATTATTTCAATATAACCCACGTGTTAAACTATAGCTGTAAAACAGCATTCACAAAAAATAAAATGAGTTTGCGTTAACTAAACACACTTTACCTTCAATCAAACTAGCTTTTACCAAATGTTATTTCTAATTCATCTGTATTGCAGGCGAAGTGTTCAGTATTTGTTTAGCACAAATTAAGGAGAAAAATTGTGACCTACCAGTTCTCCAGACGGTCCAGGCAGATATTAGGGGTTCCACCAATGGAGGCAATTTGCTGCCTCCTCTTCCAATCAGCAAGCTCCTCTTCTGTCAGGTTCTTCTGAACAAAGTCCATGGCGGACAATAACGCAGCCATCTCCGTCACAATTTGCTGCCAGGGATCAATGGCAACATGAAATGATAAATTAGCTATTTTCAATCAATACAATGCTTTTTTCAGTAGCTTTACAGTCTACACTAACAACCAAACTGTACAGGCCACATCAACACAGCAATTTCAAACTACTCAGAATTTCAATTGCTTCTCATTCCTAGATTTTACTCTAAATTTATGGTACATCCAAAATTATGCATAAAATTTGGTTGTTTGTTAAAATTGCGATTATGGGAGCAACTAGAAGGAAAACGCAACTGGCATTGATGCTGAAAGGAGCTGTGTAATTATGGCCTACCCTCCTGAGCTGATCCAGTGCAGTGAGCATCTGCTCCAGCTGCGCCATTTTCTGTCTAGTGGCTGCGGCTTGGCTGTTTCCGTTAAGGTCCTGGGAGAGCTCTGCAAGCATTGAAGCAAGTCGTTTCTTGCATAACTTTCATCATGGTTCCTTTCAGCATTTCAGGAACGTGCACGGAAAACAAGCAGGCGCTAACAGCAATAACGTCGAGGTTGAACAGAATCTGCTTCCTCAACTTAAGACTTACTCAAAGAAATTTTTGCAATAACCTTTAACCTCACCTCCTTGACTTTTCAGAGTCTTGTAGTTAAAATCAAAGTCATCCTGAAGGTTCTCCAGCATTTTCATCTTCTGTTCCATATCCTGATGAGAAAGGAAAAGACAACATAAGATGGCAAAAAAAAAAAAAAAATATCAAAGGGGACGTCTACGAGCAGCTCATTTCGAGAATCAGGAAGAAGAAACATAAACACAGCAAGTCGGCATACACTCAATGGTAGACGATCACTGTACAACAAAACATGGTTTCCCCTTTCCTCATATCTGGTCTCATGATGCCCTACAATCAAGGGAATGTTGCAGTATAGGTTCGCCCTGATCCCTGATTCCTCACCTGGACCCTCTTCCGTACGTCCTGCAGGTTGTGCTCCAATATCTGCTGTTTCTCTGTTACCACTGTCCCTGATGGGTGAGCCGTCTGTCCATCCTGGTAACCAACATTTACAAAGATATCAGTGAACAGCTAGTTGAGTAAAATTATTATGATTATAATGAGCCATATCACCAAAGGATTGATTATGAATATAAGAAGTGGAAATACAGGCAAGCTATGCGAAAATAAAATACATATCACTTACTACAAGAAATGAGTTTAACACCAGGTTTAAGTCAAGAGCATAAAAAAAAAAAATTCAAACATAACTGCAATTAAAAAAGAACACATTCACTTAAACACATGAAGAATACTAAATAAATATGCATCTCAAAGTTTCTACTCATCAGAATCAGATTTTTCCAGATTTAAGTATATACATTTTGAAGGCTAGCCGTAAAATTCAGGGAGTCATACAGAATACCTTACAGAACTCAAAGTGGGTGGGTAATTTTTCATACAGCCATCAGTAAGTTCACACTGAACACTGAGCTGGGTGAAAATGGTGGTGACATAAAGCATGGTATGGTGACTATAGAGTGTAATATGTCAAACCTGTGAGGCAGTGGTGGCTGTCTGTAGTAAGCGCTGCTCCTCCCAGAGGCATCTGGCCACTATGCGAGCGATTTCCATGGGCTTCTCCAGATACTTGCTCTGGAGGTGCTGTTTGATCCTCCTCAGGTTGTGCTGGTAGAGGACATTGTTCTCCTGCAGGAAACGACTGTACTGCTGGTCGATCTCCCCCAGGAGGTTATGGAACACCAGTGTGGCATGAGACTCCTTGTTGGCAGCATAGGCCCTGAACATGGAACAATGTAAATATATGCTATAATGTATCCCATTGGCTGGACACAAACGCACAGAACTTTATTGAGGCAAAGCTTGTGAGCTCATCCATCTGATCAGGATACAGCCTTATGATACTGCAACTTAAATGGAAGGTTCCCATCTCACTACTTCTTCCAAACTACAAATCACATTTTTTACATTGTGTCAGCAATAAAAAGAAGAAAAAAATAAATAAAAATGCACACACTACAGCTATACCAGTGACTGTGTGTTCTAATAAAGTCCCCTGAACAGCTAAGCCTGGAACAACTGATTTGTTTACAAATTGTACACCCACATTCATAAGAACCAATGAATGCTCAGTTATGCAAAAACAACATGAAATCCGATACCCACCAGTCCTGGCTCTCAATCCAAGAAGCAAGGAACTGTCGTAGCTCCATAGGGAAGCTGTCGCTGTAAAGGTGGTAGAGCTGCTCCAGGTATCTGGGGTCCAGCTGTTGCAACTGATTCCACTGGGCCATCCTATCTGGCACCTACAGAATCCTGGGTACACACAGCAGGAAAATGAGGGACATGTCACAATAGGGCCAAAGAAATCACTTCCAGCACCAGGATACATTTTGTTGACATTACAAATGTCTTTACTAGGTTAAAGGTAGTGGAATCATTTCACATTAAAATATGTACCAAAAGTCACAGGACAAAATCCAAGGTCTGAGGATTCAGGGAGGGCCTGACGCGTTTGCCCTTTTGGGCAAGGAACCCGACATTGTTATATAAAGGTGCAGATTTTCGTTCACGTTTGAGCTTTCAATGTCGCAGTTTTTTTTTTTTTAAGAAGCCTAGATTAAAGTGAATTTTACTTTATAACATAAGAGCCCTGCCTGTTTATTCTTGTACGAGTTGGCAAAGAGCACACACTGTCCTTAGAAGCAGCCTTTAATAGCGCAATTCTTAGTACACATCGGAGTGCCTTCTGACTAAAAAAAGATCTACAAGTAGAACATGAGGACAAGCAGCATTTTGGTAAAGAACATGCGAGGTTTGCATGCATTATAAACCCCATTTCAGAGGCATTATTTCCGCTCCTTCTCGCTTAATGTCCAAGGTACATCCGCCGTCTACTTAAAAAGCCACATAGTTCTGCTGGCAAGGCTCTATTTTCGTTTGTTTCTAGGCTCGAGTTTTTATTGAAACAGGAAGTCACTGTTCCTTTTTCACAAGACGGGTGACCAAATTTAGACTCTGGCATCTATGGAATATGAAGTTGTGTTTTGTTGCTTCTGCCATGAATGCATACAAGTTTATAAATCCATGAAGTAATTCCCCACCCATTGTTCACAGGGACTGTGTGAAAACCTTCATTCTGCAGAATTAATTAGTGGTAATCAATGAATCATTTACTGATAGAGTTATGTATCAGCATTACTTATCGTTTGTGTTCCTTTAGTGACTGGAACAATTAAATCAGTAAAAAAATATTATGTTTATGGGTTTAAATGTTGTATTAAACACCTTGATGTCTAGAGAGCAAAACAAAACTAAGCATAAATCAAGAAAATTATAATACAACTCTGAACTCCCTAGCTGATTAAAATTCCCTCATTGCTCATAGGACCATTGAGAAAGGTGCCAACCAGAATGGCTTCAGTAAAAATTATTGCTGAATAACTGGTGCATGCCTCTGTGCTGCTTATATTAATGTTGCTGCTGCTACTGCTGCTGCTGCTGCCAACAAAGCAAGTAGAAATTGTGTACAGCAAAGCCAGCATGTGTTCAGCCACTTTCACTCTTGAGCCCATCGGCATTACAAGGACAGAACTGGGACATTAATGGGTCCTTGGAAGCATTTAAGTGTAAATTTTTCAGTTACAACAATGTAATTGTTGCAGCAGAATCATTGCACAGCTTTTGTATCTTATCTTTCACATTACATAAGGCCCCATACCAGGACAGACACTAAACCTTGTATGCTAAAATGCTAACTCAGGATGATAAAACACCAAAAGCCTGAACAACTGAGTTTGCCCTAAAACGGCTTTTCCTGAACAGTATGAAGATTTACAAAGGGGTATTAAAATTCTCCAGTTTCACATTCTTTTTTGTTGATCAGATCAGTTATTTCACACGACCCATACTTCCCCTTCTGTTAACAGCCAAAGCCGAAAGTAACGTTTAGGGCTTCAGAGAAGCCACAAATGAAATTACCCACACAGGACATATGTTATCCATTACAATTTACAGCATTTGCTTTAAAAACAAAACAATAACAAAAACACAACTTAAATTCCATTGTTTTTACAGTTAAGATGGTCACTAAAGCTAACAATTGTTAGAGTCTCGCTGAAGGCCACATCACTGACAACTAGGCCATGAAAGAACATAAATTACGTCCCCAACACCACTGTCTATAATAAATTTCATCAGAAGAGAAGAAAACCAAATCAGGAAAAGAAACTGCTTGAAGGGTCTAGTTAATCAATCTGTTATTCTTCTAATCCCATAAATTCATAAATTCAGCAGTTCCATTGTTTTTTTTTTTTGTTTGTTTTTTTAAAACAAGTTAGTTATCTTCATCTTTTATACAGGTTAACCACAACATTAATTGTGGGGGAAAATATGCTTTTAATCAAACATGCCTTGATTGGTGTTTAAAATCGTCACCTGCTAAGCCCGGTGTATACATCCATCATATATTTCATAGGCCATCATCTACAAGTAAGTTGCAAAATATCATGAATAAATGATAATCATAAATGAGCTAGACATCTTAGAGCATGACACATTACAGGTAATATAACTACAAAGATTTTGAGTTGAATAAAATAAAATGAACGTGGGATCAAAAGTACCAGCCATAACAAGAGGAATCTCAGTACTACTGTAGATCTGCAAGCAATTAATTCAGCTAGTGAATACAGCAATAGATAACATACCCAGTGTTAATGCTCCACTAATATAAATTTAAAAGCATTATCTGTAGTTTACCCCATACATCACTTTAATACTAATCTTAGGAAGGATTAACAGGTGTACTTTACGATGCAAATCAAACCAAAAACAGCAATAAAAGAAAAGCCATTTTCTCGAGTCTTGAATCTTGACATCTTTCCCCACACCCACGTGCCAAAATAAAAGTTTTTTTTAACAAGAATTTTATTTAATTTTAATAAGAATTATCAAGCTTCCAAAATAATTATTTTTTCGGCAAAAGGTTACAGGCCGTTGTTGAACTTTTGCGAATTGTAAAAATAGTAGTTTAGTGACAAATCAGACGTGATCAAAACTGTCAAACGATACTGCGAATTGCACGACCATAAGAAGAGTTAGTATGGTGCAAAATTCCCTTGCTACGAAAAATACAATGTCGCAACATAGAATCAAATCGATCCGCTACATCTGCCAAATGTTTATCGTATTCAAGACATTATAAAAACAACGTTTTGTATTGAAACTGTTCATATTTATTATCCAAACGTTTACTGTCATATTTTTGCACCACAAAACTTACCTTTCTTGGAAATCCTTTAAACAAGTTTAAACAAGGCCCTTAAAAAACCGTATTACCTTTTGGTTGAAAGGCAAGACGAAACAAGAAATTGTGAAACGTCAACCAAACTAAAGAGTATTTTCAATTCCTTTTCTAAGATTCCTCTACCACTTCGCACTCACGGAAGTGGATGAACATATATTCTGGATCTAACAATGCGGATCGCAACCAATTTTCGCAAGAAATGTTTCAAAGACAGTTCTACAAACCAATGGGTGAGCAGAAATAACGTTGTCTACTCAATAAATAATAAGGGCGTTGCACGTAAACCAATTGGTGTCACAGTAAAACGGAGAGAGGCGGGTTAAAACACTAAAGAGGTTGGTCGTGTTCAATGTTTATGGCCTAAACCCCTGCTGCTGTTCCCTTAAATCAGTACTCCCCCCGCATACAGATTATACTGATATTACTGATGTGGTGTAACAGGGGGAGAAAGCATATCCTTTTAGAAAAGCCAAACGGGAAGTCATCTGAATTACTGGCAACAGTGACGTAATAAGCAACTTTAATGGGACAAACTCAAACTGATATTTCTTCCTTGTACCCAAAGGAGCTCAGATGTCGGGATAGATGTTGGCTCCATGAAAAACTACTCAATGGTGGATCATACGTACGTCTGAAATTTACGGATGGATATTAAAATGGCTTTATATTATTTGATATGGGAGTGGTCCACAAAACTATTTACACTACATAATAACACTGTACGTTGCATATCCAGATATGCAATACTATTGAAATGATAGACATTATAAGTGTTGTTTGACACTAAAATGTACAATTTGTGCTTATACTGTTTATGCAGACATTAATTATTTATTATTTATTTGTAAGTGAAATAATGTGATTTGGGTTGTACCACATATACTCAGAATTCAGGCTCTCCAAGAGCAAATTTATTGTTATCCGTTTAGCATGTTACAGCATACAGTACTGTGAAAAGTAGTAACCTCTTGTCTGATTCTCTGCATTTTTGCACATAATTCACATTGAATTTGGTCATATATTTCTGTGGGTTGTAGTAGTATATACAGGGAGTCTGGGGGGATAACATTAAAGTTTGGTGCTTCTTTCGTTTTGTTTAGCGTGAAAGGTCATCAAACATGCAAGAAATATTGCACTGTAGTTAAGCCAAGCCATTAAAGGATTAAAATTGTCCAAATAGAGAAAATTTGGGACGGTCATGCATTTTTCCTGCGATACCGCGCTGCCAAAGCTCTAAGAGCAAGGAAAAATGATCCAAAAAGTCAAAAGAACTCTAGAACAAGGGATCAGCAGTCTCTTGCCTCGGCTACAGTAAATGTTCATGACTCCACCGTCAGGAAGACACAGGACAAAAATGGGATTAGGGGCAGAATAGCTATATAGTTGGAAAACACTGCTTACTAAGAACATAAATGCTCATCAAAAAGCACCTGGATGGAGAGTTGTAGAGCAATGGTTTATAGATGAGTCAAACCTGTAACTTTTTGGCTCTAAACCATTCCACAGTAAGAACCTCTTGCAAACTTTCAAGAACGTTGGTAGTGTCATGGTTTGGAGATGCTGTGCTGCACCAGGTATTAGACGCATTGCCATCGTTGACAGAACCATGAATTACGTTCTGTATCAGAGGATACTACAGGGGAATGTCAGGCCATCCATACGTGCAGTTTGTCATGGAGCAAGACAATGACCAAAATACACACAAGAAAGTCTTTATCCGAATGGATGAACAAGAAATTTGAAGGTGTGTTACCTTATGTATTGGTTACTAATTAGATGAGTTTTGCATAACACATTTTTACATTTATTTAACAAATTTGGTGTTTGTTCACTCACCCTTTTATCTAATAATAGGTTTTGGAGGAAAATTCTAACATTCTATGACAACATACTGTGTAGTCAAATTAAATGCAGATGAACATATTCATGTGAATAAAGTTGCTTTTATTGAATTCTAGTGGTTAGGAAATGTGACAATATATGATGCAAAATAAAATTAATTGTGTTGCTACATGACATATAAGCAAAAGACAATAAACATCTTTGACCACAACATGTGAGACATGTCAACATAATAACCAAGGCAAAACTCACTAATCACATGTTACATAAAAAAGAAAAAGCTATTAAATACTTATGTAAAAGTTTTGATTTTGTCCTAGTCTAGGCTTTCCCCAAACCCACCCCCAAGGTCCATAAGTATTCAAAAAAAGGACAAAATATATTGATATATGAAATATTACCCATATCATTGGTTTACAAAATGGTGTAACACACAAAAAAAAAAGCTATGAAATCAACAGTATTTAACTGTTAAGTATGCAGCACCAAAGCCATTGATTGTTCTCTAAAACTTTATCAATTATCAGCAGATATCAACACATTTATAAAGTAGGTATCACTACATTGCAAGCAGTTGCTGTATGTTTTTTTTTTGTTGTTGTTAAAATGTCAAGCCGGTTAGAATTGGAAATTGTGTGTCAAGTAGAACAAACATATTTACGTACAGGACTTATGTCTTGATCAGACCATACAGATATGAATCTGTCTTGAAAAGTGAAAAAAAAATCTTCTGTACTGTTCTAGGCTATATTGCGGGGGATGTTACTCCATGCCGCTTAGAACCTTAATGAATGTTTAATTTTAAAGTGACATGATGCTATTATGTTTTAAGTTAAAAGGGACTCCTGTTTTTAATTTGATCTAGAGTACATTACAAGTCCACTAAAAACCTTAATCAGTGTTCTATTTTTACTTAAGCCTCCCCACTGCTTTCAGTTCATTTTGGATAGTGGGTCAGAATAATAGTCAATTTACATTCAAAGTTTATTATCACTGTGATTACGGTTTTTGTCAAGTCTACATGTAGTTAGGTATTTTGATCTAAAAAGACACTTTGTTAAAGTGCCTATAAATGGACTATATGTATGTTCCAAGAGCTAGAATTAATGTAGAATGTATTATAGAGAATGATTGCTACTATAGGATTTTGCACATTTTACATTATGTACACTAGCAAATACAAACAAAGAAATATACACAATAATGATAACCTAAGATAACACAGGCATTGATTTTCGAGAGCTATCACCCTATAACTATTTTTATGGTTTTGCCAGTTTTATAACTGCTGTTACAGTAAGACCAGTGCTGGACAAAACAACAACCAAACTCTTTTCACTCTGTAGTATTTATCATGTGAGAAAACATCTTTTTAATTCAATTCTATTTCATTAATATATGGTCCGACTGAGTCCGTCCATGACCAGAGAAAATAAATCATTTGTTATCTTAATGATCTCAACAGGAAAACATATAAGGGCTGACACAACAGGTTGAAAACATATAAGATGCCTTTCTAATTGAATTTTTTAGATTTGTTGACCTGCCATAATATTGGTACTTAAATATGCATTATGCTTTACTTTGTAAGAATTGATTATTTCAGCGTGTTTACATTCCCTGCAGTGGAAGTTACAACATCTGTGCTTCATCTATTCTGTCTGTATATATAGTGTGCGGATAAGGAATGGGCTCCATTAGGAAGCATACATGTATGTACAATTAGGCAAAGGAGAAAGCATAGCTCAGAATAAATTCATGTCAAATGGAAAATATTGAATATATAAATGTATATATAAACTTAAGTAATATAGAAAATATGTAATGATGCACTGGTTTTACATTGAAATGTGATAGTGACGATCTGATCAAATGTGCTATTGGTCTGATCAACCATAGTTGGATTGCCTGGGCAAGGGGGTATGCAAAGGAAAGACCCCAAAGACCCGATGACCTCAGGTTACATGACTGATATTGGCATCCAAGAGCATCTACCAGATGTATGAACATCCTTCCATTTTGTACTGATATCTTCTTAGCATTGACGCTACCACATATATAAGTTCCAGCAGCACAAGATTAAACAAAACAAAAAAGTATCTATAGAGATACTATAGGTGAGCTATTGGTGCATAACCATTTCAAATCAGTTATTATTAATAAAACATATATAAGCCCCTGCCCAAACCAACCTCAATGTTAGATGCTATACCGTATGGTCAAAGAGTAAATAAAATACTTCAGATACACAATGAAGAATTGTAATCTAAATTCAGAAATATTGTTACTGATCCTTCAATTGGCCTTTAGCCACAGTTGACTGGACATTTTTCTTTTGGTTTGTATGTCTGGAAACAATAGGCAAATTCAGTGGCTGTTATTACTGTAAAATCAACAGAGTATAAATCAACACAAAAGAGTTTATTTTCTTTCAAACAAAAGACAGCCTTTGAAAAGGCGAAAAACAATTACTTTGCTTGAAATGCTGTGACATTTGAGAATCTCTCCCCCAATATCAAGATTCCCAATTGGTGGATGTCATTCTTCATGACGGCACGCCCCCCTCCTACCACATTCACAGAGTACTCCCAGAAGTTCTCCCCTCCTATGGCCCATTGGGTATCCCCAGCTTCTTATGTAAAAACAGAAAAATGCATGTAAACTGTACTAAGAGGAAACACCACTGCGTTTTACCCTTCACATAAAAAATGCAAGCTATCAGCCAAATAAAGGGGTATTAACTAGGTCAAATAGATCTAAGAAAATAGCATTATTCAATTATTGGATCATTGCAATAATTGAATAATAAATTCATCCAAATTAACAAATCTTTAATTTTATTTGTAAAAACAAGTTAATAAACACACCTATAACAATATATTCCTGTCAAATGTGAATTATACAGATAACAATCAAGCTATGACAAACTTTGGAAACATTGAGACTAAGATTCAATTAATAGCTCAGGCAAACTTACTTAATTAGAAGGCCAGTTGGATAAAATATAGCATACGCAGTGGGCCAGGATAGAGAATAAGCTTCCCGAAACCATTTTTACCTTACGGTTGTCATTGGCAACCATATAAACTGTTCCATAGACATACACATTCAGTTC
Source organism: Hiodon alosoides (assembly GCA_025775065.1). Taxonomy (NCBI): domain Eukaryota; kingdom Metazoa; phylum Chordata; class Actinopteri; order Hiodontiformes; family Hiodontidae; genus Hiodon; species Hiodon alosoides. The sequence goes on from JAOYSI010004375.1 coordinate 41,271, forward strand.
CAAACCAAATGAAAACCACATGGGATTTTCACAAGTAATGTTTTCAAAAAGTACAAAAAAAGGCTTAGTGATAAACCATGCAATGTCAGTGGATTTTCTATAAGAATTTGTTATCCTTTCTTAACCATTAGACAGCTAAAACAAAACTAGCACTTTGGATTGGTAGATAAAGTTAATGAAAAAATAAACTACACTCTACTGTATAATAAACGCAAATCTTGCCCTTGCCTCTGTCTGTCTTTTGTTCACAGCGTGATGTCACATTTAAACTCTCTTTGTCGGTGCCTCTGCATGTTACACTTCTGACTGTATTTAACCCGGCCAAATTTTCACATCCCTTCCCATTCATCACAGACAGATTAATCACTGTCCCTATCAAGGTCCTGGTCGGCCAGCACTAGTTCTGTGTCCTCGGTCATCTCCAGCAGGGCCTGCATCTCTGGGCTGTCCTCGGTCAGCAGCTCCACTGGTTCCCCTTCCTCGCCTGCCACTTCCACCAGCTCGGTGCCTTGGACCTCCACCTCACCCTCCCGGATCTTCTTCACGTGGAAGGTAAAGGGTGGCACCCTATAGACGGCTGTCTTAGAGCGGGCGTACACAACGTGGTCAGGGGTGAAGGACTTTTTCATCTTGTCCCGAGAGGACTTGATCTTCTCTTTGCGCTCAGGGTTGACAGCCATGCGGGTGCCCAACTTGCCCATTTTCTTCTCAATGTTGTGGCGGGTCTTCTCCAGGTTCTCGCGGGTCTTCTGTCGCGTCTTCTCCAGGTTCTCCTTAGTCTTCTGCTTGGTCTTCTCCAAGTTCTCCCTGGTCTTCTGCTTGGTTTTCTCCATCTTCTCTTTGGAGAAGACCTTCTTTATGTTGTCCACGCGTTGAAGGCTGCTCCGCTTGATGCGTTCGGCCCGCGATTCTTCAATGGTCTCCTCAATCTCTACCTCGTCATCAGAGGAGAGATCGTGGTTGGCTTTCTCACCGCCCTTCTCATCCTCCTCGGCTAACTCCTTCAGCTCCAGCTCCCCCTCACCCTCTGCAGTCTCTGTCACCTTCATGGATTTAGACACAGACACTCTGGAGGGGATCTTTACTTCATCCTGCAGGAACAGAAGTGTAACAATACAAATTATTACTAGTAAGACTGAAGCCTCTGTGCTCATGACTGGAAACCATGGACCTGTTTTATTTTGGACAAATAGTAATAAGAAATATTTAATGGATAAAAGTGTTTTTGTAAAGTACTACCATATTAACATGGCCAAGATTGGTAATAAAATCATGTTCTTTCAAGTTTTCTTAAATGAATGACCCACAGCAACTTTCACCTCCATGTCTATGACTATTGTTTAGGTGACATTTTTCTGGACGGCCTTGTTAAGATAATCCAGTATATTCGAGAAGATAAAAAAATAAATAAATTAGGGGTGTCTTAAATATTTCAAACACACTCACCGAAAAATACACAACTCTATTAAATTTGGTTAAGCACTCCCTCTTGTGGTTAAGACAAGTAAGACAAAAATTACGAAAGACGAAAATGAAATCGCTTATAAGTTCGTACCACTTAAACGAAAAACGGTACAGACAGTGTCAGCCACTCAGAAAACTCTGTAAACTTGTGGCAATCATGCCTTTAAACTGCACCTTGAATAAATCTGCATCGTATCATCCTTATACAACCGATATTTTACAAAATATAAGAAGGAGGAAACAGAGATACAGTACTTATATCATTGGTTTATTGTGGTGGGATTCAAATACCTGCTCTAAGGTCAGCCTTCTAACCTGACCTGATCCATACACACCCTTATCAGCTCATAAAATTTTCCACCATTCTGAATCCCAATGCCAAGAAATTAACTTGCCATCCGGACTCCATAATGGATCCCACGTGTCCTCCAGGCTGCCATGAACAATGAACTATTTTTACTGTGTTAATAGGTCCATTGTTCAACCTTTCTGCTCCTGATAATAATCCCCGTGATGGATCTCACGCCCCCCAGCCCTCCACCCTGTAAACAGCACTGTAGAAGCTCCTGAACTCCTGACTGACAGAGAGAAAAGAGAGCAAACATCACAGGAGACCCTGAGAGCGTACACAGGAAAGTAACACTTCATCAACAGCAAATGAGGGAAAATATAATTTCTCTCAACTACCTGATTTTTCTTTAACAATCTCCAGTCTGTTTTTTCGGCAACCCTCTCACTTCCCCAGCCCTCACACCATTCCCTCATTCCGTGCATTCTGGGTGTGGAAGCCTCTCTGTCTCTCTTCCAGGCCCAGCTGTGTTCTATGCATTGAGCTACTGGTGGAAAAGACACCTTTTTTCTGCCATCCTAAAATGTTGAGTCACTTCCGTTTTGTGTTCCCTCCAGAGGATTATAAGCCAATATTGTGCATTGTTCTAATAAAAAGCAGGACCACCCGGGTGCATTGTTTTGAAAAATCAAGAAGTAAAGAAAACACCCATTGGCTTGAACACTTTTTTGAACAACTTTTCTAACCAAAAGTTAACACAAATCCCCTACCTGGAAGAAGGAAATGCATACTCCACAGATGTCTTAGTTGAGTCTGTCACCTCTGCCATGAGCCAAAAATCTCCAGATCTTGATCCAAACACACAACAACAACTATATAGACCTGATATATGTAGTCCCCCGAAAGTATTGGGACTGTGGATTGAAATGGTTTTTGCTGCTCTATACTCAAGGAAATACAATTCACAATTGAAGTATGAATATGAGGCAAAAGTACAGATCACCTGTTGGTTCTATGAATATATGGTTTATCAACTTGGAATAACAGCACTTTTAGAGTACTAAAAGCAAGGGGGATATTTCTTTGTAGACTAGCTGATACAATCGACATCAAGTGGATTATGTAAAAAAAGGAGTTGGAATTACTGAAAGGAGAATGCCAGGAACTAAATATTTAATAGAATTTTGCTTTAGATTTACTTTAATCTGAGATCAGTGTAAAAAGAGAGATGACGAAAACCTTTAATGATTGTTACACTGAAAATGATTTGTGCTTGTCCAACATGCCCCACCCCTCCAAACAGCTGGTATGAATTTGGTCCATTTGGAAATGAGTTGAAGGAAAAACGGCATTGTGTAAACGGCACACCTGAGAAGCAAGGAAAAGGGAAAAGACCCATGTGTGGGGAAAATACCCCCACATGAGGAAAGGAACCCACATCTTGGCGTGACTGCCCCATGTCCCCACCCTTCCCTGCTGTTTTCTTGTTGTCATTGTTTGTAAAGGCAATGGGCGGGCAGGAAACTCTTGAAGGCATGAGAGGATGACAAAGACAGGAGGGCTGAAATCAGAGAAAGGATGGAGGGGGGGGGGGTTGTTAAAAGACTCAGACACAGGAAGTGCCTCAGTGGACAACAAACACAAATTTCCGCCTTTTCTCTTGCTCACTAGTGCTTCCACTTCACCCAATCTTTGTCAGAGAGGACGGAGCTGATAATGGAACTGCTGTGATGAAACTTAAATTTCAAAATGTTGCATGTATTTTAATAGAAGAATCTGGCTCGGATCCCGGAAACCCAAAGCAAGACATTAATTAATTAACCAATGTTAAAAACTATCTGTAGTCCAATGGGTTCACACCGTACTGTTAAGGCCTATCCGGCCCAAATTAGTCCTTTCTACAGAGAGTAATGCCATAACTTCCTTTAAGACTTCAGGTTCACCACCTTGATCAGTGGAAGTAACTGTAAAACAGGGTCCGCTTCCTTATCTGGTGCTGTTACTCTGTTAAGCCTATTGGGTTTAAAACGTTTATTTCAGGCTTATATTTCCTTCTCCACTTCAGATTCCAAACAGCATCTCTGGCTGCCAGCCACTGCAACATTCCCTGCTTCATGCAGTAGCAGATGCACATGACTCCCTGATTCCTGGCAGAGAAAATCCACCCTACACCTCTCCTCATTCAAAAACAAACTAAAACAAACTAAAAAGAAACAAAACACTGGCACCAGAGCAAGGTGGGGCTCACTGACAGCTAGACCACCATTCAACTGACTGTGACTGGCTATGCCACCCTGTAACTTCAGTTGGCTGCAAATACACAAGCATTATATTATTGTCCAGTGACTGATAATGGTGATTTGAATTCACATAGGATCTCTTATCCAGGAATAACTAGGAATCTCAACACACTTTATTGTGACTGGCATCCATCAGTGATGAATATGACCGATATGGATGATGCCGTTTCAAACTCTGCCTTGTTGTCAACCACCAAGAGATATTTATGGTACCACACAATTTATGGTAACACAATATAGGTATTCGATCCTAAAGTTCAAACTTTGTCACCACATTCTTGAACTCCTAATGACTATTGAGCAGCAGTAAAAAGGTAGGATATCAACTATTGCTCTTCAGGATGCCACCAGCATTCGGAGTACCCCTTTCTGGCCTAGAAGAATGTGAGCTTGACCATCCAAAACGCCAGATATCCTTCTGCAGCAAAGATTTGGTTGTAACTGCACTTTATTTTGAGGGTCTCCAAAATGTAAAGATAAGCAGAACTCAGACAGCATAGAGCCTCTCACCCATTATTGATTTCTATTTGTTTTCTAATGGATGCAGATTTACATTTAGAGATGGACCATAAGGTGAATATTCGAACTTGGGGTCCTGGGGACCACCTCTTCGACATCAATGAACAAATCCCATGACACAAAACTATGGAGACAAGTTTTGCCATTGAACCCTGTAACCTGTAAAGGCACAGGATAGCAAGCTAATGTCAACTACATTTTCAGTCTGCCTTTCCATGGCCTGAGCTACTCTTTCCACTCCTCCCATTCGGAATGCTGACCTGGGTGTGGAGAGACAGCCGCAGCCGGCTGCGGAGGAAGAAAGACCACGCCTGTTAGAAGGTCTCTCCCTCCCAGCTTCTCAATCCGTCACAGAGCCACTTGGAAAATTGGTGCTCCGAAAGGTATTTACCCAAAATGTGCGAGCATGTTACGATCAGCACTGGTTACTGCCAGCTTCTCTCAGGACCGGCCACACTGGCACTTTAGACGTCACACCAGGGAGAAAGCACCAAATAAGGGAATATAAAGAGGGCAACTCCTCACTGTGTTGCCAAGGGACGTATACAGAAACAGAAATACAGTCAATACAATGCACCAGAGATGAGGTCAGATTAATTACTTAAACTAGTATCTACTCTAAAAACCTGAGAAAAGTGGAAAGAAGTTTTTATTTTACCCAAGAATTTTGAGTCTAGTCGTACATACGCAGATGGTGTAACAAAACGCAGTTCCTAACAAAACTCTGATTGGTATGTATGAGTTGTGAATTCACGAAGAATAAAAATCATGAACAGAAATCCTCAGGGACAACAGAGTGAGGGTGCAGGGAAGCTTCGTGGGGGAGGGGGGGGCATGTAAGATTACATGACTAAGAGAGGAACCATTCGCAGCAACCCCCATCTAAGCCCAACACTGAAGCGTTTTTCTTTATATGGACTTTGAAGTCAAAGCTTTAATCATAAAGTACTGGTTTTGGTTGCTCTAGGGCATTCTTATGTGAGCCCAGGCGTTTTTTTGCCTGACTTAAAAAAAAAACAGAGCCCTGTTGCTACAACAAACCAAACCTGGGCCCGGCGCGGGGGGGGGGGGGGGGGGGGGGGGGGGGGGGGGGGGGGGGGGGGGGGGGGGGGGGGGGGGGGGGGGGGG